>JBAMBJ010001259.1:0-49600 GCA_037043495.1 Drosophila recens | reverse complement strand
AACAGCCATAACTACCTTATTATTTATCCGATGCGTAATGCTATTAAATAAGATAATTAATATTAATAAAAGAGGACGTTTACCACCAAAAATATCTATTCTATATTGGCGATTTGCAGTGTCAGAATATTTAAAAATATCACTGTGCTTTTAAATTGCGTGACAATATCGCTAAGATTTTCCATTATTGCTATAAATAGACCTCCCAATAAAAAAGTATATTATATTGATTGAAAAAACACATATATATTAGATCGTTTTAATTGAACTCTGGTCTATAAAAAGCTTAATTATGTATGTCAAAGGAATTAGCTCTCGCAATGCAGTTGGTTGTGTCTTCCTCAGACGTCGTCACTTTGTCACAAATGTCGATGAACCTGTTGCCTACTGGCAAAGCATCAGTTTAATAATCATTAAAGACGCCCAGTTCATCGGCTCGTTTAAGGGCCCATTTGTGATAATCATTGAGGAACTTTTGCGCGAAGATTGCCTCCATTTTCTTGGCCTTAAAACTCTCATTTTTCATGTTCTCAATGCTATTGTCATGGGCAAGTTCCTTGGGCATGGTAACCATGGGCAGGAATGCGAATAGGGCGAATACTCCGTAAATCTCACGGCTGCGCAGTTCCCAAAGCAAATCCTCATAGCTGGGAATTTGTTCGAAGCGCGCGTACTCCAAGGCCTCCTTGAATGCCTTATAGTAGACCTTGATTAGCTCCTCACGCCGCTGTTGCAGCAATTCCAACTTGACGCTGGTATTTAAAAAGAAGTTCAAATCGCAGGCGGGGCTGCCATAAAAGGACAGCTGAAAGTCCACAAAGATGGCCCGAGTTGGCACATCTGGCTGGGATTCATTTTCGTAGGCGTACATAAAGTTATTGGTCCACATATCGCCATGATTGAGAACCACATATCGATCATCTGGTTTGGGCTTTGAAGCAGCTACACAAATGCTTCTGTAATTATTCGAGAAACGTTGCAGGTCTTTCGTAATCTTCTCATAGCCTTTCCATTTGCCAGTGGCATTAATGAGGCCCTTGAGGAAACCGTTGTGCATATTCTCAAAGGTATCGGTTTTCATCACAGTAGCTTCACAGAGCATTCCACGTTGATATTGCTCGACTATTTCCGGATCCTGCAAATTATGGAAAGCTATTAAGTATTTCTCTAGAGATTTTGCTGAAATTTGTTTGTTACCTTCTTTGCAAGCACCATGGAGGTGGCGTGTAGCTTTCCCAGCTGCTGCAGTATCAACGAGGCATGCGCCCAATCCAAGCCTGCCTCGCGGGAGGCCGTTCTGAAGCCCTCAACTTTTAGATCATGAAACACAATCGTCTGCACGGGCGTCTTCATGGAATGATAGTATCTGTAAAAAAATAATTTTTGTTAAAGTTTATTTCCAATTTTCACCACGTCTTTTTCCGCCTCCGCAAATCACGAAATACCACCAAACTCACAGATTTTAAGATATTATTAGATTTTAAGATTTACGTTTTGTTAATTAACGTTAACTTTTATTATAAGCTATCATCCTACTAAACGGCAACCAGATCGAGCAAATAGAATGGTGGTAATGGCTAATTTAAGTTTTTAAGCAATGTGAGTGCATCAAAGTATGCAATAAAAAATTATATATTTTAATAAGTACCGGGTATCTTTTGGTAGGAAGCTCGACTAGTGCCCTTTCCGCTTGTTTTCTTTCTATACTTCAGCGCTGGCTGTCAGAAATCATCCCATTTCCTCTTACTTTTTAGAAATTCCTGGCCTTTACTAACTCTAACACTTAGTATTATTACTAATTGTAATTATAATTATTATTACTACTAATACTTTTTGAACTGATTCAGATTTTCTGGGTTTTCCCCAATCCTTGCAATAAATGTTGAATCATTTTAAAAAATTTTGAGTACCCCAAATTTTTAATTTTGTACATTTTTATCATTTTATTTAAATTTAATTTTAATTAATTTAATATTACTTAATTTTTTATATTACTTAACTTTTATTTAAATTTTTACATTAATTTTAGACAACTGTACTTAGTTGACACTAAATAAATAAATTAAAGAACTTTCTGAGCCTAAAACGCTGACCTCGCTTGATTTACTTACTTGGCACCGAATCTGCTGCCATTGCTGAGAATATCCAAGCGTGGCAATACATCTGTATAGGTCTGCTTCTCCTTGATGAAAACACTAACATCCTCCAGGAACTGTGTAGCCTCCGAGATGGGAATTGTTTTCACAATAAGCGACAATTTCTCCCTTTTCGCCGACTCTTTGCCGTCAGCCCAGCGTGCAAAGTTCAAGAGTACACGATAGATCGCTGAGCAATAATTATCTCCGGGATTGCTGCCCCATTCAAAGTTGATTTCGTAGAGCGTTACTTTTGTCTCTCGCAAACCCTCCTCCAAGGTATCCACAAAGAAATCCGCGCTTAGATATTCCGGCACAGATATATTTTGTTCATTCTTTATAATCACCATTTTGCTGATTCTTTTTTAATTCAAAATTTACTAATTCTATTTTCGGAACTCTCCGGCCACACGCGACGATCACTTTCCGCTGCTAGAACAACACAACTGCTAAAATTAATGTCCGAGACCTGCTATTATATATTCCTAATAGTTTGTTGGGCGAAAGTTTATTGAGTTATGTCGCGATTTCGACGACATTTCGGCTCTCTCAATTCTCTTTTTCACTGTCAGTGTCATCGTTAAAACAAAAACGATAAAAAGGCTTTATCAGTGCACAGTGAACCAAGCGTTAATGTAATATTCTGAAAACTAAAAAAATATTTAAATGTATCAAGCTAAGTTTTGATTTTAATATTGTTATACAATAATTTTTTAAGTTAAATATATTAAAAATACTCTGCTTAGCAAATTAGTTCATAATTATTAGAATATTAATAATTTAGAATTAGAATCTTCACTCAATAAGTTATTAATTTTATTTATTTGTAAATACATTTCAGTTGTAAAATGATTACAAATTTTAATATGTAAAAAAAGAGTTAAATATTTGACACAATTAAAATGATGGTTAAACCACTGTGAACGTAATGACGTCACAATATAGTTTAAAAACCTCTCGATTGTGATGAGATTTTTGTTTGTTTTAAATTTGCATAGTCATACTCTGTGGAGAGTATTACAACATTTATTTAAAAGTAGTTCCCCCTTCTTTAACTATATTATTAGCTTAATTGTTGGATCACCGCCTGTCCAGGGGTCAGTAAAAGTATATACTTATCAGACTCGTAGCTGAGCGCAATGGTGTGATTAGCAACTAAGTGATATTTACTATTTTACGAGTGTGTTGATAAGAAATTATAAACGTGAGATACGCACACCGCAAACTCATTAAGTTTTATATACATATGTATGTATGTGTAAATATTTCGCGCCAAAAAGAGTGTTGAGATTGTAGTTTGTCAAGCGCGTGTTGAAGCACAATGAGTGTCTATGGGCAAAATGTAAAGTTTCTTATCTGAGCGCTAAATACATTTTTAAATTAGATGTTCAAAAATATGTCTTGATAATATTGTTATCTATTATCAACACATATGTTTGTGACAGTCTTTATGGACAGTTCCAGCAGCAAAGTCTAGTGATTTCAAAAGCAAAGCCCGTTTAATTTTTTATTAGAGAAGGAAACATATTTAATTTTCCAGAATATGGATACATTTTAATTCTAAAGCTGCATTTACACGATCGGTTTCCGACCGACACTTTACGTTAATAAACCGTCAATCTCGTGTAAACACGCAAAATTTTAGAGCGTCGGTTTTGTCATCGAAGCAAACTTTACATGTGAGAAAGACATTTTTTGGTATTTTTTGGCATTTTTTGGTGCTTTTTGAATGGCAACATTTTCCATCGGTCAAAAAGTGTCGGTCGGAAACCGACCGTGTAAATGCAGCTTAAAAAAAAGCACACTTTATTGATACGTGCATATCTCAGCTGAGTATATAACTAGCTGATAGCCCGGACATTTGCAGGTTTTTGTTTTGAGTTGGGTAATTTTAAATTTTGTTTTCTTGTTCTCTTTAACCATGACACACACATATACTCTTATTTATTTTAGAGCTAGGACATTCTTTATGAAAGAACTTAGTCGAGTTATAAACCAGGGAATCCTGTCATTTAAAACTAGTTGACAAATCAGACCCAAACCCTGTTTTTCCATTTGGGTAATTTCTGGCTTCGTTCTTTGCTCGTTATACCGCAGAATATTTCCGCAATTTGCTTCCCCGTTATTATCCAGGTTTCGTTCTCTGCTAAATTTTCAGATATATCAGGACTTTCCTCCCTAACCTATGACATACAAATTTACCATTATTTAAGTTTCTTTCGGAGTAATGTAGCAGGACATGTGCTAAAAACTGGACTTCATTTCTTGCTTACAGGGATATAGATTGCACTCGCTTTAATAATAGGAATATTTGAGTCTTAAATGTTGGGTATCTCGGACATTTGATATGTATAAATAAGTTCAAACAAATAAATAAATGAACATTTGGTGCTGCCAGACGCAAGAAAAACCGCTTTGTTGGCTGGCATCGCTGCAATTTATATATAATTTTAGCATTCAAAAAAAGTTTGTAATATTTTTCAATAGGCATTCAGCTGTTAAATTTAACATGTTTATTTTAAAACGGAAATGAGAGCTAATAGTTTTCTAATTTCCCTACTTTGCTTTAACTTCCTCTTAAGTATTTTCTCTGCTTTACACATTTTAAACGCTTTTTTTAAAAAAAACAAAAAGTATAGAAAATAGACACAAACAACTTGTGGAGAGCGTTGCCCATTCTGCCAATTATTGCATTTTTTGCTGCGCCTTGCGATACGCATCACCAGTTGCTTTTTTGCCTGGGACTAGCCCAGGGGAAGCCAAAGAGCGAGAGCGACAGAGAGAGAAGGTAGAGAGAAGAGCGTGGAAAATGAAAGGCCAGTTCGCCATATTTGCCATGTTTGGCGCTTTGCCTTTGAGTTGCCATCGGCGATACACATGCACATACTCACACTCACACACATGCTCACACACACAATTGTGGATGTCACGTGCTTTTGCAGTTCATGACGGCTTAATTAACTCGCGTTTTAGTTTTTCTTTATTTTCGTGTATTTCGTTTGATGCTTTCGAGATTTTCGCAGTGCTTGCAACTGACTTTTCGTTAGTTTTTCCGTTTTTTCTGTTGGCCAATGTACAAAAATATACAGCATACATTTTGCATTACACGTTAAACGGAATGCATTAATAAACAACAGCGTTTGAATGCGCGATTGCACACAAATTAGTGACCAAAGCCACGGTTGTCTGTCTGGCCACGCTTCACCCTCTTCCCCGCCACAACCCCTAACCACACGAGACTGTACCCGTCACCATGTCACCTTCCTCCCCCCTTGTGCCTTTGAACAGCACTGATGTATGCGATTTTAATCGTACGCTCAGACACAAACATGATGCGAACCCAAAATCCATGGAAACCAACCTCCCCTTGTGGGGGACAAAATATAATGGAAGTTCCCGTTTTTGGGTGAGTGCGAGATGCGGATGGCCAAAAGTAGACACAACAACCGAATCGGGATGCAGACAGAACTGAACAGAACTGAATAAATGACCATAATCAAACACTTTACGCCTGAAAGCATGCATTCTGCACTCGCCGCCTGCTGCTATTTAAGAAAGCAGCTCTGCCTAAGCTCCGTGCTTCCTGCGTCTTCCTTCTCTGTTTTCGGCTCTTGCTCTTGCTGGTAATATTCCGATTCAAGCTACCCTTTCCCTATCCCTATCTGTGTGCATCAAAGTAGCTGTCGCCGGTGGCCAAATTTAATTAGTACCCTTCAATGGACTCCCTACTTTGTTGGACAGAGCTTTCTACAGGGTATTTGCATTTGCTTATTGACTTTGACTGTCTGGGAGCAGCAAAGAAATAACTTAATTAATGTTAAAAGGCAGAATAACTTAATTAATGTTAATGTAGGCTTATGGGATTGATCACAGAATGTTAAACAGAATGCAGAACAAAAATTTTATATTTTTTTTGTATTTATTTTGCTATGACATTATTTAAAAATGGGTTATGAATAGATTATTTTGTTTAACTGTATTTTTTTTAGTTTTATTTTTCAATTTAAAATAAAATGTTTTTTTAACGACCTTTCTGCTTGTTTATAGAAGAATTTTAGCTGACTCGAGGTCTGAAAGAGAGTTAATTCAGCTTTACAGCTATTTTTTCTCTGTTGCGACTTAGAATTCTCAACTAGTTCTAGCGTCACAAAGATGGCTTTAGGCTTGGTTCGCTGGTGAAGTCAGCACAACGGTACTGACGGTATAGATTGGTATCGCTTGAAACAGCTGTATAGCGAGCCTTGCTCTTTGAATTCTGCAAGTGTTCGATGTGTTCTTGTTTGTTGATATAGTGTGATATACACATTAATCTGTCTTTTTTAATTAAATTAAATTTAAATTTTATTTTGATAATGAAAATATTGCTATTTTTAAATAATTATTTATTTATGATATGTTTTTAAAAAGCAATGAAGAATCGATTATTTTGTAAATGCTTTTTAAGCTTGAAATTCAATTTTTGTTTTAAATTAAATATAAGAAAATGATATTTGTTGAGCTTGTTTATATTGGTTTTATTTCAATCATGAAAACATTGTTAGCGCATTACCTAACAAAATCATACAAATAAAATGTTTTGCTTGAAAAATGATTGCAGAGAAATTAACACAGAATTTAAGGAACTTTTATGTGACTGGCAATTTTAAAGTGTTGAGACTTCTGCTCCATAGAGCATGCAGTGTCCATTGTATAGAATTCAGTTTGGATTTTCTTTCTTCTTGCTTGGCCACTGTTAAATTAAACTTCATTTGCACGTAGCACGTGGGTTGCCTACTACAGACAGCAGACTACGTTCTAACGCCTACCTCCGACCGCCTGCCGGCTGCCCTTTAATCACAGTTGGCGCAAATCAAACACAAACAAATGACATTATCATGGGGGCAGGGGTGCGTTTATAGGCGTGATGAGTATGTGAGGCGGAAGGGGCTTTTTCAGTTGTCTGTTGGCGGTTGCAAAAACTGTTGCATACCATTGGGCGGCGACGGCGTTAGGCAGTCGGATGCCTTGCATACTTTTTAGCTGCGTGGCCGAGCGCATGAATAATTGATTTCCATTGCCCAAAAGTCGCGCGATCTCCCTTTCCCCCATTAGCAGCAGTAGCAGATCGTTCTCTCTCTCTCTCTCTCTACCGCACACAGTGTCTCATGCTGCTGTCGTCTCGCATTCATTTGTCAGAAAAGAGCGTCAGTTTATTTGTCTGTATATCTGTTTGTTTGTTTGTTGGTTGGGTTGGTTGGTCGTGTTGTTTATTTGTTTGTCGCTGTCGTCGCATGCAACATATTTTCGCTGGGGCCTTGCATAATTCGCCAGTCCTCCTTCTCTCTCTTACGCTGCTCTTCTCTCTCTCTCTCTCTCTCTTGGCCTGTGGCCATTGTTTTTTCAGCCTGTCGCTTATCAGTTTATTTTTGTTCATGCCATTTGCGTGCTACTGTCGCTGATCCCTTCCACTTTCCCGCTCTCATGGTTTCCTTATTGCCATTGGCATATGTTTTGGCCGGTCGCGTGTTCGGCTTTAATCCCGTCCAAAGCATTATGTTGCCATGGCCCATACTTCTCTATTTCGCTGGTCTCGGCGCTTAACTCGGTGCCCACAACATTTTTACTCATTTATAGCTAACATACTCGTATTTGGCCAGTGGCTGGCAATTGAATCGCAGCTTATTTTCAATGTGAACGGATATATATTTAATTTTCATAAATACATATTTGCATTGCCAACGGTTGATCCTTGCATGTTGTCATTAGTGTTGGACCTGTTGTCCTGTTGTCCTTATGGCCCTCGACATAATAAGTACTTGAACCATAAATGCCCATCATTATACAGTCGAACTTCTCTAACTCGAATCAGCTCTATATAAAATCCTAACTCCACTTACTTAATTATTGTTCTAAGAGAAAAGTATCTAAAAATTTTTCACGTTTTAATTTTGAAATGGGATCTATCACACTCACCTAGTCGATTTATCCAGACAGCATTATGTCATCTCCTGTCGGCTATTACGCTGTTATAATATGTTATAAAATTAATCACTTACATAAAATACTTATTTACATGAGGATTTTAAGCTTACTTTCAATGGACATTTTACAATTATTTTAATATTACAAATTGTAATCGCATGTTATTGATTGTTGTCATTACAGTAGTAATTATTTTTAAAAACAATTACAATTTTAACTTTTCATGAGTGTAAATTGTTTATTTTTAATTTTTTTAGCTGCGTATAATTTTTTTGACTTGCAGAGTTTATTGTAATACATTTAAATAAAAAATAATAAGCTTTTGCATTCAAATTGATTAAGTTTCCCTTTTTATATTTATTATTTTAATATTTAGTTTTGCTTTATTTTTTGTTAATTAATTTAACTTTTATATTCTTTTGTATGCAACTAATTGAAATTGTTTATATTTTGAATTAGGCTCATTCCTATACAATTAATAAGTTTGGTTTTTAGATGGTATATTTGCGTTTCATTCAAATGACAGAGATATATTAAATATGTTGATGTAGAATATAAATATTTAATTATATATTTAATTATTCTTTTTTAATTAATATGACATTTAAGTTGAGACAGTTGATGAATCTTATTAATACTCTAAAGAGTTAATTTAAATTTTTTTTTTTTTATAAAGTTGATGCTAAATAAATCAAGTTTAATTTGTAGTACAGTTCTGACTATATATTTTCCCCTCTGTCAGTTCTTGACTTGCTTCACATGTCCTTCAATCTCGCATCTCGGCAGCATTTCAATCTCAATTCGCTGTTTGCTGCGAGTGACATGCAAGTTATCGAAACAGATTCGTTTGGAAGTCCATATCAATAGACGTGGACATCCAACTCACCGTGTTAGCTCTCCCGTGATATATGCGCGGACATGGGCTGTCTGTGCTATCCAGTCTTCTGTCTCCTGTCTCCTGGCTGTGCTTCGAATGACACGCTGGACGGCAATAAATGTCAGGCGGCAATTAAGTCAAGGTATGTGCCACCCCTCAACGCAGGAGGGGTAGTAAGGCGAAGAAGAAGCGAAATGTCCCAAATGACGTCACAGTTGAAGGGATGTTTACATTCCATTCATTTTCCCTCCCTTCCAGTCGGTTTTCCAGTGAGAGTCCTTGCTCTCTCAAAATGCTTTCCATTTGTTTTGGGATATTTTTTGTTGCGCTTGGCGGCAAATCCAATGGATTTTCCGGCCCAACTCATTGGGCCTTCTCATGGTTTTGGTTAGCACTAAGACTCGAGACGTTGTCAGGTGTGCGTTGGCTAAGAGGGGGAAGAGAAAGGTGTGTGTGTGTGTGTGTTGGTCTCTGGCTTAATGGAAACTGAAACACCAGTTGATTGCCTGTTGGTATTGCATTTCAGTTTGCTGTCCTGCTGCTTTTGCCTCTGCGACTATATTGCATGTGGTTTCTGTGGCAAGCACGAAAGAGAGAGAACACGACTAACATACAGAGAGAGAGAGAGAGGGAGCAAGCTAGCTGCAAATGGTTTCTAGTTTCTTATGGCTAACTGTTTTGACAAGCCAATATTAATGTGTAAGCCAATATATGAGGGGCGATAGTCGATGCAACATTCTGTTGCATAGCCAACATGCAACACACGTTGCACTTTTTCTGCCTCATGTTGCGTGTGTTCAGTTTATCAGTTTGCTCTGAGCCAAAATGTAATTAACATGCGATTTGCCTTTTGCATTTCAAGGTGTCATAAATCAGCGCATTGTTTGCCCTCATTGCCTGTCATTTGGGGGTGTGTACTTCCTACAAGGCGGGTGTTAAATCTCCAAAGGGTTTGTGGGGGGTAGAGACAAGAGGGAGTGGGGTGTATGGGAGAGGGTGTGCGCTTCATTAAAAAGCTCACATTACCGTTGATTTCCTATTCATGGCATTCATTTGGTAAACATGGTCAAATGATTAGAGCCAAGGGGCAAAAAGCAGTGACAGCTTAAAAGGTTTTAAGGAGGGTTTAATTGATTGAATGACAAACCAAATTAGAATATTAGTTTATGGTACTTTAATTTAGTACACAGTTGCCCTCTATATTCATTGCACTTTTTCTGTATGTATTAAAAACCTATAAACTAACATATTTTACAAAAGAATTTACAATAATATACATTTACAATTCACAACTATATACATTTAGTAACCCATCTAGTAACCCATGTCCACCCGATTTTGTTGTAAATTACGCCTTGACTATTTGAATTTTAAATTTTTTGCTTCCATTTCAATATTACAATTCATTATAAATTTTCAATGTTTAATATTTTTGTATTAAATTTATGATTTATTTGGGATTTTCTTTATATTACAATAAATAAATAATCAGCTTATGAACTTAAAATAAAAATATAAAAATAAAAATAAATAAATAAATAAATTATTAAATAAATTAATAAATAAATAAATAAATTATTAAATAAATTAATAAATAAATAAATACATTATTGAATTAATAAATAAATAAACAATAAAATTCAAATTAAATCCCCTTCAGCCACGCCTCTGTATAGTATGTTTCAGGTATAAGACCCCGTTTGTTTTAGACTCTTGAATGAATGCCATAAATTTTGCAAATATCTCTGATGTAGATTTTGGCACTGATGATAAGCGACGACGACGACATCCCTTGACATCCCTTCTCACATGCCGCACTAATTAGGTGTGAGCTTATGGGCGTTGCGTGTCAAAATGGGGGCGTGGTGGGAGACGAGGACTTATAATTAACCAGAGGCTCATGCGATTGCCTCAAATCTGGTTAGGACATTACGCTTCCAAATGGCTTTAAATTGGATTTGGCGGGAGTTTGAGTTTGCAGTTGCGAGTAAATTGAATTGCGAGCACAAACAAATACACACATAGAGCAAACACTGAGCGAAACACATCCGTCTGCTGGTTGTCATTTCCGTTTCCGGTGCGGCGCGTGCGTGGGTAATGTAAGCTCTGGCTTTGATTGCCCCACAGATTTTTACAGCCTGTCTGTGAAAGTAAATGTAAAAGAATGTCACCAAAATCAAATGAAAACAAACTTCAAAAATAAAGAGAAGAAAAAATAAATAAACGAGACTTTAACAGCCCCCATAGACGCAGACTTTAGGCAATAGTCTAGCCAGGGCTGCTAATCCGGGCTAACCCAGGGCTCCCTCCGGCGTAAGATCAAAGGCAGCCAGGCATTAGGCAATGTTATTTTGTGCTCTTGTTTTGCATAAATTAAATGGCCTAGACCTAATGTAACTAACGGCAAGATACAAAAAACGAAAACGTCTTCACTTCAAGGCGGCTTAAAGTTGCCTTGATTGAAATGGCTCAGACTCTTTATGGCATATTCCTGTGGCGTGCTAGCCACAAAAACCAGCACACAAATTCGCAGAGATGCAACCACCTTGAGCCGTATGTTGTGGTTTGACTTATGGTTTTGACTTTTGCCTGACAGTTGCTAGCTACATAGAATGACACCCGCCCACTTATGTACCTGGCACTTGGCACCTGCTCTGTGTGTGAGTTTTTGAGCCATTTTTGGCATGCATCGCAGCACATAGAACAAATGCTTATGACACATTTTACACATGCGGTTTGGCACGCACAAAGACCAGGGGAATAGACAGAAAGGGGTCTATATATAGTATATTGCTCTTTCTAAGCATTTTCAATGAATATTCATTACATCGCTCAAGCGAAAGTAATTTACCAAATGATTTGTCTTTAATTTCAACACACTTGATGGCTTATTGAAATTAGCTTGCAACAGATTAACTGTAAATCTCATTCGCCTCAAAATCTCCAAGGTTCCCAATATTTTTGCAAATTATTTCCTTAATCAAAGTTTACTAATTTTTGTCAGTTTTTCATCAATAACATTCTAAAAATTTTTTGATAATATCTTTCAAATTATATTTGAAAATTATTTCCTTGATAATAGTTAACTAATTTATGTCAGTTTTTCTTCAATAACATTCTAAACATTTTTGATATCTTTCAAATTATATTTGAAAATTATTGCCTCAATAATAGTTTGCCAATTTATGTCAGTTTTTATCAATAACATTTTAAATATTTTATGTTGATATCTTTCAAATTATATTTGTAAATTTCTTTCGCTTCAATATCTTCTTGTTCCTCTACGACTCACATAATATTTGCATATCTAAAATGTATAAAATTGTTCCTTTAGACTTGGCAATATTTAGGTGAATTTGATTTTGGTAACCCGCTCCGTTTACACCTTGTGCTGTTCAACCAACTGGCAAATTGCCAGAAAAAAAATCAAATTTTTCTGGCATAATTCAAAATGATATAGCATATGCAAAGTTTTGATAAATTAACCGACCATTTAAGTAGCTTAGTTGGCTGGTGCATGAAATTGATCCTGATTAATAGATAAACTTTTTGAATTGATGCAACATATCACAGTAAATCGCAATGTTGGTTTTAAAGTATTAAAATTAAAGCTTGGTGTTTTGATTTCAGCTACAAATTTAATTTCAACTAACAAAATTATTTATTTTAAAACACCAGCTTTAAATGTCAAATATAAATAGATTTTATCGTGGGATACCAGCTTTGACCTTTAAATTTGTTTGTCAAGTAAATTATTAAAATCTTAAAACATTATTATTGACTTTTAATTTGATGCCTTTTGAGAAGGCGGGGAAGCAGTGTTATAGGGAAGTAGATAGCTTGGAGTCTATGCTTATTATCCAACATTTAAAGAGCTCATTTAATTAGTAAGACAGTTATTAAGAAAGGGATAACCGGCAAAAGTTTCAATAAAAATGAACACCCAACTGGTTAAAAGCAGCGTGAAGCAAAAGAGTTAACATTTGTTCTTTTTTTGTGGTACTTTTTTTTATTACACACACTTTTTGCAAAAAGCTAACACAACTAATTAAAAGCACTTTGTAGAGTTGCCGACAGACACATTTATTAGTGAGAGTCGCAGTTGCAGAGGCTTCTTTTTCTGTAAAGTGGCAGGAGAGCTGGGAAAGTTGAGCCTTTTGGTAAATTGCCGACCGCTAAAGATGTGGGCGTTAGCTGTGGATAGAAACGTGAGCTGTGGGCGTCTTGAAACAAAAAACCGCAACGCCAAACTTAATTAAAAATGCACACGGAAGCGGCTACAAAAGCCGACAACTTTATTTGAATAAAGTTAAGACAGACACACACACACACAGACAACTTGCGTATCCGTGTTGGCTTTAATTTATGAAGTCATTAGATGCAATTTTCAAGCACCTGAGCAGCATCTTCACAGCCAGCATTTGACAATTTGGCAGCCGTTTTTTGCCATTTGCTGCAGTTGTCCCAATGCCAAACATTTTAACGTTTGGCGCGACCCTAGAAAATCGAGGCCAGTTGGTTTGACAGCTGCCAGACGATTACACCCCCAAGTCAGGGGGTCAGGGGGAGTGTTGCAATGCAAACGTTTTCTAATTTTCCACACCATTAAATCAGAGATTTCAAGCCAGACACAGACGCATGCGATTCCAACTGCCACTGGCATCCTGACAGAGACAGGGACAGGGACAGGGACAGGGATCGTCGCACTGTCTGAAGGACAACCAAGTTGCAGCTGCAGCTGCTAGACTCTCGACTTGGTCAAGACAAATGTCCAATAAAATTGGTAGCAAGTTGCGAGAGTGATTGAGCTTAAATAAACGAGCTTACTCGTTTTTTATTGTATCCCGTGAACAAGACATTTAATTAGCGATTTATGACTTGGCTGATTGTTTTAACGCCAGAGATCAGAAGGCAATGGAGCTGACTATATTTGCAATTCAAAACAATTTGAAATGCTTCCTGTATAGCTGAATAAACAGTTTTATCGGTTACCCGTAAAAGTTCATGTTATTTTTGCACTGCAGACTTCAAAAAGTAAAAGAAAAGTTATATGCTCTGTTAACTGATTGTTAAACTTTATATTAGTACATGTAATTCAGTAATTTAAATTATAGAGTGCGCTTTCAGGCTATCATGCTATCATCCTTTCTCACTTTCTCTCTCTCTCTCTCTTTCAGCTTAAGTCTCCTTATTAAAATCCCTTTGAAACGGGGATTAAAACGGTAGCCGAATCTGTAACTGTTAACCGGTTTCAACCGATTAAAGTTATATCCGTCACTGAAACCGTAAATAAAAAGAAACTTTTTATTACATCGAAACGGAAAACTTTATTTATTTAATCCAAAATAACCGTTTAGTAACCGATTCATGTAAGTTTCGGTAAAATTGATTATTAAATTAAATTAAATTTAAAATGTTTGTTAAATTATGTTGTTAAAGTAATCGTCAAAAATGAAATAAATAACAATTATCCGTTAAAGTTAAAAGCCATACAATTCATTTATTGTCCACAAGGACAGATTCTTAATATAATAAAGAGTGAAAAAAGTGTTGTTAAAGGGTAATCATCAGTTTTCAAACTAATTTTGATTTTTAAATTGAATTTTAATCTCATTTAATAACTTCATATTTTTAAGAATTTTACAACTAATTTATTAATAAATTTTTGTAACCGAAATCATACCAAAACATACTTTTGTAACCCGATAACCGAAAACCAATATGCGAACATTCCCGATACCAAAACTAAAACCGATATACGTTTCGATTAGATACCCTGCTTTAAAATGTACGTCTTTAAATCTGTTAACGAAATTTGTGTTTAAAGTGCATTAATAAAACTTAAACATACATAATCCAGTTTCTACTCTCAGAGAACTTCATTGTTTTGCACTAAAACACGATGGGGTTTTGTCATCTTCATTCCCAGCGGAGCCAAAAAGCAAAACTAAAAGAGTTTAAATTTATAGCACTCGGCCAGAAGGGAAGAACTGACCTGGTCTAAGGTTATTGCGGTAGCATCCCAAAGAAACAAAAAGAAACCAAATACTCGTGCAAAGAGATAATTTTGCAGCTAAGCATAAAGACGGCGAAACAACAGAAACAACAAAAGTTTTCGTGGAAAGTTTTTCGCGTTGGGCAACAGCGTCGTGACAGGCAAAGAAAACTTTGTAAAAGAAGTTTTAACACGTTTCAGTTGCTACCTTTTTGTGCCACGCCCACTCATTACTGAGTGAGTGAAATGAATGCAATGCAATTAATTGTCAACGCATCTCTGCAAGGCATTTACAGCTTACAGCTTTGGCTTTGATTGTCGCAGCATAAATTTAATTGAAAAACTTTTTCAGCGATCGAAATGCGTTTGTAATGTACGAGTAGTACTATAATTACCGTTACTTGTACTTGTACTGGCTGTTATGTATTTGCCGTTAGCCTTGGCAGTTGCATCATCAATAAAAAATTGCAACAATGTCAGCCTAATAGTTGTTGCAAGATGCAACTGGATGCGGAGAGGGGGGAAAGTGGGGGCATCACCTGAATAACTTTGCCCGCGTTTCTTGCCAAAGTGCAATTCAGCGTCAACTTGAACTTTGTGTTTTGTAACGTGCTCGCAACTGCCTTTAACTTCTCTCGGGCAGGGAACTTTTCACTCGGCTATGAGCTTTGTAACGACAAACAGGACAATGTCTTCAGATGAGTAAACAAGAGTCCATAGTTAATCTGTAATTGCTTTGAAATCTTTGATTTTGCTGATGATCTGTCATCTCCATGGTGAATTATGGACAGGCAGTTAAGTTTACAGCGTTGCCACCCAGCAAAAAATAACGATAATGACACCTGAATTCAACTAATAATTTTAATAATTATAGATTAAAATGTTAATTAAGGCCAATTTAATGCTTAATCAATATTGATTGTTTAAGAAAATATAAAAAAATATGATCTGTGAGTTAATTTAATTAGGCTCTAGCTTTGCGTTGGATAAACGCCCCTAAGTATCGTTACTTATCTAATTTTATTGTTATTTGAAATTTTATTTCTTTGAAATAATTTAATCTGCAGTGCAATTGATATTTGTAATAATGATAATAGCATCAGGTGTCTAATAACAAGTCAGATATGTAAATAAGTTTCTGCATTTAATTTTTGATGAGTTCAAAATTTCTAGATTTGAATAACGTTGCCATCCAACAAAAACTAGGCTTTAATACTCTTACGATGTGTGTTTCAAAAAAACAAGAAATTTTTCTAGGTATGAATAAATTAATAGTTTTAATATTATGAAAAAAAAGAATATACAATCCAATGACCAATTCCAAACTGATCTGATCATTAGATTCATTGATTATTCCGTTAAAGTTTATAAATAAACATCTATAAATTCAGCAAAATTATGAAACCCTTTCTATAATCCGGATATATGCACTCAACTTTATATTAAATAAGTTTCGCTATAATTGGCAAATAATTTTATAAATTATATAAATGAGCTCTCGTAACTTTTGTTAGATCATACAAGTTTCGATGTTATAAAGTTTGTTGGCAAGCGAATTGTTGCTGCTGTAATTGGTATACGAGTGACTGTTGTTGTTGTTATTGTTGTTGTTATTGTTTTTTATTGTTGTTGTAGTTAAAAGTTAGACGATGGCGACGACGTCGTCTGCAGGTGTAACCTGCCATATTATTTACAAGTGGTCGGAGAAACAGTCACCACCACACCTGAGTCGCACTCCCTCTCTTTCTATCTCTCTCACTTTCTGGTATCGGCCGGAGGGGGGAAGAGGATGTTGTAGGGTGTATATTCGCCCACAAGGCACCTATAATTTAGCGCTGTTTATTTGTAAATGTCTGTCGCGGCACGAGGATCAAGTTGCAGGGTCGGAGTCCTTGTTCTCGTCACGCTTCATGTCAACAGCGGCAACTTCATTGTCTGCTGTGGGCAGAGCTTTTACTCTCATCCTTCCCATTGGTATCCTTCCAGCTGCTCCTCCTCCTTTTCTATGTGGGTGTGTGTGTCAGTGACATTAAGTGCAGTTGGTTGCTGGGTTCTACTTGTTGTTGGATTGTTTGTTGGTTTGTCGATTCGCAGAAAAACGTTTTGCAATTTATTAACTGACATTTGAAGTGGCTGTTGTTGTTATTATTGTTGTTGTTGTTGTTGCCAGGGGCAAGTCGCTGGCAACCTGTGCAAAACCTATGACACTTATTAGTAAAGCAGCTGTGTGGCAAACAAAAAGAATCGTCGTCGTCGTCGTCGTTGTTGTTGTCTTGCATGCATATTTGATTAAGCTGCCACTGTGCCGCTAAGTACACTTTAGAAAAATTTCCGAGCTTAAGCAGGTATATTCAAGAACAAACGAACTCAATAGTTGACTGAGTTCGGGATTTCCAAAACTGAGAACAAAAATCTTATCGTAATACCGGAAATCCTAAAATGAAATTTTCTGGTAGATTGAAAGTACGCTTTGTGATTTATTTAAGTCAGTAAAAGATCGTATCTTACTAGTTTAAGTACACTGGAATCTTGAATTAATTCCAAAATGGACTTGTTTCTAGTAAAAAACATACATAAAATTTAAGTTCCTTTTGAATCTTGAAATAATTTAAGCACACAAAAACGTTAATTTTAATAATAAATGTTTAGGTCCAAAATAAATTAAACTCACATATTTTAGGTTTGATTTTTATAGTTAACACTAGATCTACCACACCAGTCAAAATGACTGGTTTTACTTTTTATTTCATAAATATTGACTAAGTGTTTTTATTTTTTTCGATATTATGTTATGACTTTTTAAATAACCACTAAATACATACAATTTGATAAGTTAATTTCAGTTTTGTGTTCATAGGAAAAAAGATTTTTTTTGTTTTTGGCACTTATACCGTAGCCAGTCATTTTGACTGGATATATGTTTGATATGCAAATGCTTTATATTTTGCCCTTTTAGGACGTTCCCTTGTTTGAAACATCACTGTTTGTAAGTTTGTTTACACATCCCTGTAATAATCAATTAGTGTGACAGCATATTTTTCGGGAATTCCCCTATTACAAAAAAAATTTTATATCAGGAATTTTGTTGAAAACCGTTATGAGACATCATTTATTCATTGAGTTCAATTCTGTTCTGTTCCAGTCAAAATGACTGGTACTGTAAACCATGTAATTAACATGATTATTTTGATTAAAACTAAAACACAATTGATACATTTTTATGTTTTTATTTATATTTTTTTATTTCTCATCAATTCATTTAAAGGATAAAGAATAAAGAACCAGTCAAATTGACTGGCTCTGGTATAAATAGGTATGCAAATTTCTTGGTAAATCTAGTGTTAAAATCGAGGACTACGAATATCATTTAGCTGTCATAGGCCCATTTTTTTAATGTCTAAATAAGGTGTTTGATAACTATTGTGAAGAAAATTTGACATAAAATGTATAGAAATTAATGTAAAATTTGAAATTATTAGTTAAATAAAACATATATGTACATTGAAAAAACGGCCCATAAAAATGTTCCGTCTTTCAATTTTAAATGTTAGATCAATTTACATTATTATTTTTTTTTTGTTTCGAACCCAGTTTTTTCAAACTGAAAGTTCTAATTATGTGACAGGTCGATTGAGCCACCGGACCACACGAATTTAAAACTAATAGTACGATTTAATTTAATGTATGGGCAATTACATTTTGGTTTAAAAATATTTCTCTGAGTGTAGGCAATGATATTTGCAAGCCAAACTTTGCAGACAAACGCGCCCGCGGGCCTTGGCAAACATGACACATGCACAGAAGAGCGAGAGAGAAGGGAACAGATACAAAAAGAAGAAGAGAGAGGGAGACACTCAAGGGTTAAGGCCACGTTGGCAGTCAGCAACAATAATGCGTAAGTTTTTGAACCTAAACAAAAGTTGCAAACGGTTTTGAATTTGGGTTGAGAAAGAGACAGACACACAGACAAAATGGCCGGAAGCGGAAACCGTTTTGTGCATTGGCAAATTTGATATGTAAGCGTGCAAGGGGCAAAAGGGCTAAAAGCAACTAAGCCCCAACAGACAGTTCTCAGTTTTATGTGGTTATTAAACGCTTATTATGAAGGCGGCCAATGGAGCAGCAGGTGGTCGGTGGAGCGCATAATAAAAAGCTTAGTCAGTTGAGGCAAATAAAAGGAGTAGATATTTATATTTGCCAAAAGAACTTGCAAGTTTTAGACGATTAGCAAAGGTTTAGAGAGAGAGGGACGAGGCGACCTTCTAGTGGCCTGTGAACTCACACAAATGTTGCACGCTGACTGGAGCCTAATTGTTTATTTATGAAGTGGGCAATCGAGGCACCTGGAAGTGTGGTAAGCTCCCGGTCTTAACCGAGGCTTATGAGTGATACAAGCAATTGGTAGGGGACGGTACGAGTATGGCACGCATATGAGGTTGATTGAAAAGTAGGCTTTAATTGTTCAATGTGTTGTTAAAGTAGTTACGAATAGTTTTGCTAAGATTTAAAGATAATTATATTGCTGCTTGATAAAAATACTAGAAATAAATTGAGAAATTATATTTATTATTAATTACTGTGTATACGAGCATAAGGGAAAGAGCTCAGCGAGCCAATTGAAGCACTATGTGCTCATTACTGCAATGATGTGCTGTATCTAAGTAGTGACAAAAACAACGAATAATCGAAAACTGGAAAAAGCGGTTTTCAAGTACTTTAACTCGATACTATTTTTTGACGATATATGTATCGAAAACTCGACTTATGGCGATTTTAACATTTCGATTTAAAACTCAGTTCAATAATTCAAATTTACAGGCATGCCACATAAATCTCTTTCACTTGACTTTCACGTCAATTTCATTTCTCCGTGCCACAGTCCAATCACCTGAACAATTTTGAGTGAGATGAAATCATCGCTCAATTCACTGGCGTCCGATGCCATGAGAATAATGTCACATTTTTTGTCCGAATTTTTGAATTTAGAGTTGTCGAGTAACTTTTATCGTTTGCCGCGCCAATAACTTTTAAATTTTTTTAAGCTATACAATATCAATTATTATATAAATAAATTGAATTACGTAAATTAAATAAGAATTAAAATGAAAATTCGATATTCTGCAATGATAAACTTTAAAAAGTTGCTAAACAAACCCTTGGGAAATTTAATCTGAGAAGGGGCCAACCCTAGCAGCCTAGATTCGAAAAGGTTGATGAACATGCTAAAAAACCTAAATCACACGAATTTCTGTGGCACGGAGAAATTTTCGAAGTGGAATTGCTTTTTTCTGAAATCACTTTCACTAGTGTTTTTTGTGGCATGCCTGTATATCCTTATATTTATCATTATCATTAATGTAAGTTTTTGAAAAATTAACCAATGAAATTCGAATTAAAAAACCATAAAAAATGATGTGCATTTTCAAATTTAAGTTCCGGTTTCATTGGAAAAACTCGATATATCGGTATTATTTGCCGATAAATCGACAACTCGTTTTTTGCTTCGACTATTTTAACATCGATTAAGAACTCAATAGATAATTTGCATTTACATCACTACCAGGCATGCCACATAAATCCTCTTTCACTTGAGTTTCACGACAATTTCATTTCTCCGTGCCACAGTCTCAATCACCTGCACAATTTTTGGTGAAACGAAATCATCGCTCAATTCACTGGCATCCGATGCCATGAGAATAATGTCACATTTTTTGTCCGAATTTTTGAATTTAGAGTTGTCGAGTAACTTTTTTTGTTTGCCGCGCCAATAACTTTTAAATTTTTTTAAGCTATGCAAAATCAATTATTATATAAATAAATTGAATAATGTAAATTAAATAAGAAATAAAATAAAAATTGTATATTCTGCAATGGTAAACTTAAAACAGTTGCTAAACAAACCCTTGGGAAATTTAATCTGAGAAGGGGCCAACCCTAGCAGCCTAGTACGAAAAGGTTGATGAACATGCTAAAAAACCTAAATCACACGAATTTCTGTGGCACGGAGAAATTTTCGAAGTGGAATTGCTTTTTTCTGAAATCACTTTCACTAGTGTTTTTTGTGGCATGCCTGTACATTTAGCTTTATAAAGCCTATTTTATATGGTGTATTTTACAAACTTACGTGACTAATTGAATTATGGTTGATAGCCTTAAAAGCTTAAATAATTTAAAGTTTATTGTTTTTAATACTAAATTGACTTATTAGTTATTGAGTGTTTGTGTAAATAACAATTGATGTAGAATAAATTCCAAAATTATATACTTTTTTAAATAAGCAGAAATAAGTCATTTAGTCAATTGCATTGAATACCAGTGTTTACAATTGATAATGATAAGCAGACTTGCTGATTAATCGATTGTTTCAGTCATATACAGGCATGCCACAGAAATCTCTTTCACTTGACTTTCACGTCAATTTCATTTCTCCGTGCCACAGTCCAATCACCTGAACAATTTTGAGTGAGATGAAATCATCGCTCAATTCACTGGCGTCCGATGCCATGAGAATAATGTCACATTTTTTGTCCAAATTTTTGAATTTAGAGTTGTCGAGTAACTTTTATTGTTTGCCGCGCCAATAACTTTTAAATTTTTTTAAGCATTACAATATCAATTACACTAGTTTACAAAATCAAAAAAAATTTTTGCTTTTCATGTCTGAGTGCACTTTTCTTATGGATTTTGGTCCACTAAACACGAAAATCGCACTTAAAAATTTTTTTATGGTAGCGTTTTCGAAATATTCATGTTTTTGCAAGTTTTCAAAGTTGCTCTCACATTTTAGAGTATACCACGAGATCTAATTTACCGATGTGGTCAAAAGATTACTCAAATTAAAGGTAATTGATTTCTTTACAACTTTCTTTCATATAGCTTTGAGATCGGCTTAGTAGTTCAGAAGCTAGCGACTTTTAAAAGTTTCAAAATCCGGTTTTTTTGTGAATTTTTTAGCTCGACAGCTCACAAATTGCCCTAGAAAAAATAGATATCGCCAAATCTCACTCAATCAGCATCTTTTATGGTCCTACATATCCTGACCAAGTTTGGTTGAAATCGGACCACTGTATCATATAGCTGCCATACAAACCAATCTAGAAAATCATTAAAAAGATGATTTATATACTTTCACTGAAAAGCGTATATCTCCGCGATTTATCCATAGATTCTCAAAAGCAATAGCCCATTTTCTTCGTAACAGTGTCGGCTATACGTTAAACTCTTAAAAATAATTAATTATTAATTAATAATTAATTAATTAATTAAAAATACCTTGGCGATATCTATTTTTTCTAGGGCAATTTGTGAGCTGTCGAGCTAAAAAATTCACAAAAAAACCGGATTTTGAAACTTTTAAAAGTCGCTAGCTTCTGAACTACTAAGCCGATCTCAAAGCTATATGAAAGAAAGTTGTAAAGAAATCAATTACCTTTAATTTGAGTGATCTTTTGACCACATCGGTAAATTAGATCTCGTGGTATACTCTAAAATGTGAGAGCAACTTCGATAATTTGAAAAAACATGAATATTTCGAAAACGCTACCATAAAAAAATTTTTAAGTGCGATTTTCGTGTTTAGTGGACCAAAATCCATAAGAAAAGTGCACTCAGACATGAAAAGCAAAATGGCTGTAAACTAGTGTTATTATATACATAAATTGAATTATATAAATTAAATAAGAATTTAAATGAAAATTTGATATTCTGCAATGATAAACTTTAAAAAGTTGCTAAACAAACCCTTGGGAAATTTAATCTGAGAAGGGGCCAACCCTAGCAGCCTAGTACGAAAAGGTTGATGAACATGCTAAAAAACCTAAATCACACGAATTTCTGTGGCACGGAGAAATTTTCGAAGTGGAATTGCTTTTCTTTGAAATCGCTTTCACTGGTGATTTCTGTGGCATGCCTGATAGAGTAGATTTCTGTAATTATAAGCTACTTAAGTATCCCATCCACGTCGGTCTGAAACGTATTCCAACTTGTTAGCATCTCACCACCACTCACTCATCATGGCAATCAGTGTCAAACCAACCACAAATTCCTTTCTTTATTTGCAACATGTATTAAAGCCACAGACTATGAGTATCACGAAAGTCCATCTGATGCCCTTTTTTGCCCAGCTCATTTCGGGCAATCTCAGGTGTCATATTCCAGATGTAATGATGTACACTCACATTAAGCGACCCTTAGATGGCGGTCGTCTCATTCATTTGATATGCATAGCACGGCAATAACAAACAAACGAAAAAAAAGAAAGGCAAAAACAAACAGACCGGCAATGGCCATTTAACACTTTAATGTGCCACACACGCATATCCTTTACAACCATGAGTCTCGACGTGTGTGTGTAAAAACTTCAATTAAAATGCCAACGTAACAATGCACAATGGATACGAGTATGCGTATATATGTTGACCCCATCAGAATTTGGTTAGCATTACATTTGCAATTTAATGCAAAATAGCCGTAAAGCCACAAAAAGGCCAAGCGACCAAGTTGGCAAAGCAACACAGCACAACACAACATAACACAATACAATGCGAATGCAATGCTTACAATATCATAAAACGCAATGGACCTTTTAACAGCCAACAACAGAATGGTTGCTCTGAGTGACGATGAACCTGACAATTGTTTCCGCTTACCGCTAGAGAGAGCGACTGAAATTGACGGGGAGTGGGCACAATATTTCCGAGCACATTCCAAAAAATATTTTCAACAGCCTTTCTCACTTAAAAAATTGTAATAATAACTAAACTAACCGCTAGTGAAAGCGACTGAAATTGACTGGGACTAAATACAATATTTCTCACATGGAAGATTTTAATAATAACTTAACTGAACTTTCCGCTAGAGAGAGCGACTGAAATTGACGGGAAATGGGTACAATATTTGCGAGCACATTCCAAAAATAATTTTCAACAGCATTTCTCACAAAGAATATTTTTATTAATAGTCAAATACTTATTTGAAAGTTATTTATTTTACATTTTTAGTAATTTACTAATTTTTTTTTTGGATTAGGCTCGTATTTTATACAACAAAATTATTTTAGGTGTTTAATTAATATCAAAATTTGTCTTAATTTTCCTTATCTTCTAGAATTATCAATAAAATTGTTTTTTAAAGAAAAGACTAAATAAATTCAAATTTCACTTGCAAAGGAAAAAATCGTCGAAAATCTTGCTAATTTTCAGAAAAATAATATTTTGAATGCTTAAAATATCTATAAAGAATTATATAAATTGTACTTTCAAAAGTTTATAATGCATTTTGTATTCTCGTACAACACAACCTAAGCGAAATTGTGGTTAAAACGCAATTCAGAACGTACAATTTGCCCGGCTTGCCCAATGGCTTTGTTTTCCTTTGCATTTGGAACATGGCAAAGAAGATGCTATAAAAATTTACAGTTAAGTGATTTTGTAGCAATTTGCAGTTTGTTGGCATTATAAGAACAGGTAAGCGGCAAGTGGAAAGTGGCAAGTGGCAGGCAACAATGTGGCAGTGGCAGTTGGGGAGGCCACACTCGTAAATCCTGGACAAATGTTTGCCAAGTGTGAGCTCAGGTCGCGCTCAAAGTTGCCAGCTTGCCAGGTCTTCAGGTCTCCAGGTTTCCAGGTCTCTCTTCAGGTTTGCTGCTGTGGATCTGTCAGTAAATTCAATTTATTTAAAAGCATGTCAACAATAAGTCAAATGAAATGCTCTGCTCAGCTGTAAATATGGCGGCCCGGTAATAAAGCTGATTTATTTGCCTTGTACAGATTTACAATCCCATAATTGCGCAACGTAGAAAATTTGTATCCAAACTAAATACAACTGAACTGAAATGGAAATGAAATGAAAAGCTTGAGTGAAATATTTGTGGCTATTGTGGCAATATATTTAAATTCAACTTGGCAGCTACTTTTTTTTGAAAGGGGGCATCTTCTCTTTGTCAGAGCAACAAGGAAGTATTTACAGATACTCCTATATGGTTATGCTTTTTTCTAATAGTAGTACTTTTGTTGCACATGAGTGTATAAATCTTTTGCTGTGGTTAGGGCCAGGGTAAAGGCTAGAGATAAGCTCGGCAGTTCCAGTTAGCACACACATAAAAAGGACACAACAATTGGCTGCAGGACATCAGTTGAACTAAAACGACTGTTAAAGTGCAACAACATAGAGTTGTGTCTGACTAGAGGAGGAGGTATTCTACGGGAGGCAGGGGCAGAGACAGAGTCAGAGGGAGCAACGCTTGCCACATTTGGCAAACAATATTAAGTGTGTCTGTTTTTTAACATTTGAAGCACAAATAAAACAATGGAATATTTATAGTTAGAGAAGAGAGAGAAACACAATGCATATACATATACAATTATCAATAGCTGTCAGTTAAGCGAGGGCAGGCAGAACAGTTTATGGTATGAGCAGCAGCAAACTTAAGCTGAAATTGAATACATATCGGATTGCTTAAGATATGTACAGTGAACCATAAATTGCAGCATAAATTTGTCAAATTTGCGTATAATAAATATGTTTTGATGCGGGTTTCTTATATTAATCTTTTATTCAATTAAATCCCATTCTTATGATGCAAAAATTTCTTTAACCCATTAAGTACCCATCAAAAATTTTGAATTTTAAAAAAAAGTCAATTTTTCAACTTTTTTCCTCGATTTTTTTCCAAAAAATATTTTGATGCAGAAAAATTCTTCAAAAAATTCTAAGGGTGACTGCAAAAAAAAAAATATTTTTTGTAGTATTTTTTATATGTAATTTTTATGAAAACTGCAAAAAGTTTTTGTGTGAAAAGTAGGAAAAAGCGGTTAAAATCATTATTTTTAGGATTTATAATAAATTTTTTTATATTTTAATATATATTATATTCCCAAAGTAAAAAATGATTAAATTTGTATTTCTCTTTTCTAGATTTTATGTAAATGTGACTGTAAATACTGATTCTTAAACGATTTTAATTTGTGATTATATAAAATTATATAAATACAGAAGCAATCAGGTGAGTTTAAATTTTAACTAACATTATGCAATAACAAACTAATTTAAATATTGATAAATATCGTGACTTTCGGCAATTGAAATGGCAAACCTCGCATATAAGTATTTGCATAGCATATGTATGTGCATTAGAGTGGGTCAATTTTTTCGATTTTAAGCGGTTGTCAAAATCGTAATCTTCGACGAATTCTAAGAAGATTTGCCCAAGAAACCATGGGTCTAAAGCAGGGGTGGGCGGCCTGTACTCTCGGAGTTAAGCAGCTACTCTCATACTTATTCGGCGCCGTGATGTCGCACACAAGCAGCTCGAGTCGAGGCGTCATAAATCAATTAGACACGGTCAGCTCGTGAACAAGCTAGCAACAACAACGCACACAGGCAGCTCGAGTCGAGGCATTAGCAACAACAACGCACACAGGCAGCTCGAGACGAGGCGTCATAAAAGCAATTAGACACGCTCAGCTCGCAAGCTAGCTAGCAACAACAACGCACACAGGCAGCTCGAGTCGAGGCTGACATCGCTACGCGCCGCGCCGAAGACCTTTTTTTTTGCTCGCACATTATTTGGGTGATCGACAAAGTAGGTAGACGCGAAAAAGGTTGTTGTTGTAGTTGTTGTTGTAGTGCTCCCGAGGTCAAATTTTGCGCCCACCCCTGGTCTAAAGTCAAAATCGAGCTTCCGATTTTTAACGAGAAATTATGATAATTTTTGACTTTTCATACGATTTCCCATATTTCACGCTAAAAATCGGAAGCTCGATTTTGACTTTAGACCCATGGTTTCTTAAGCAAATCTTCTTAGAATTCGTCGTAGATTACGATTTTGACAACCGCTTAAAATCGAAAAAATTTATTTTTGCTCCATACAAATTGACCCACTCTAATGTGCATTGTTTGATTGCGCAACATAAGTGTGTGCAGATAAAAAATGCCGTTAGTGAAGTTTAAACAATGTTATTGACTGAACAAAATGCTGGGCTTTGCCATGTAGCTGCTTTTCAGCTTCAGTTGAAGCTGCCGCTTTGGCGTTGTTGCATCTGTTGTTGACTTGGCTCATAAATCTATACAAGTGCTGTTGACTGACTACTGAGTGTTTGTTTCTGCATGCAACTGCTTAAATTATTGATTATTGCGAAACTTGGTCACAACTCAACTGTAACTAACTTTTGTCACAGCCGCAAGTCGGAATGAAGTATTTCTGTTCATTTCTGTTTGTCTCTGGTGTCTGGTTTATGTGCATTAATCAGTGCACTTCATTAAAAGTAAAAAAAAACCGGCACTAAAGCAAATGACTTTCAGCAGTTATTTAAAAAACATGTCCCACGTTCATGCCTAATGGTCAGACTTACTGAGCTTCTCCCTCTTTCGCCCGGGTCAACGCCAACGATGTCCCCCGAGATCTCTGGCATGTGTGGAGTACGCAGAGAGCGGAAAAAAAGTATCCCATTTACAGTTTTTGTGCTGTCATAACAAACAAATTCCCAGCATGTGTGCAGCGACTCGGGCAACAAGGGGAACTGAAGGGTCGGCGGGGGCATGACCCGAGGCATTCGTTTGCTTGGTCAGCTTTGTTGAGCTCCAAGAATTTAATTATACTTTTGATTTTAATGAAAATACAAGCGCATAGCGCTCGTCGACGTCCGTTCTCTGTCTCTCGACTCTACTCTACACTTTATGGTATATGAAATTTGTGGTTAAGTATGCAACTATTTGCTCTGACTAGTTTCGATCAAGATTACAACTGGAAATCGTGTCCCAAAACACTTCTTAATTATTGTTTAAAATAGTTTTGCAAGTACTTTTGAAATTTTAGTTTTTATGTTTAGCTATTATGTTCTTGGTAAACTGGCAAACTTGACAGAGGTTTCCACTCAGCACTGGTGACTTTGCCTCGGTTAAGGTCGTCGTTGTCGCCATTGTAACATAAAGTCACTTTGGGGAGTTCATTTTACTGAATGTCAACGCAGTCCTCGTCAGTGTAAAACTGCAGTTTAATTACACTTTTTAAGCATTTTTACTTGCCTTTGAATGGGATCGAAATGGACAACGTTTAATGAAATTGGAAGACGGACGCATAATGATATGTCTGGAATGTGCCGTTTATGGGGATTTATGTTATAAATAAATATCGAAAGAAACGAAGTGCAATATACGGAAATGTGAGATGGATTGAGAAATTGAGAGGAAAATCTGACAAACTTTAATTTAACAAATTTTTAAATTATTTATATGGGATTTATGTTATACCTAAATATCAAAAGAAACGAAATTGAGGATGAATTGAGAACTTGAAAGGATGTTGTAGCTTTGGCTATAAATCAAATAATAAAAGTACTTTATATTTAAACAAATTATTAGTTAAATAAGTACCGAAAGTAAAATATTCAATACCCTGAAATCTGGTACGTATTGATTGAGAAATTGAGAGAAAGTTCTGGCAACTTTGCTATGAAACAAATAATAAGAGTACAGTATATTTCAACAATTTCTTAATTATATCAGATTTATGTTAAAAAGAAATATCGAATGCAATACATTGAAATGTGAAAAGTATTTGGGTTGCATGAGTTTTGCTATGAATTGAGAAATTCGGAGACAATTTTGGCAAAAATTAATAACAGTGCTCTTCATTTAACAATTCTTTAAATATATGTTCATTAATCATGTAGAGGCCTTGGATTTAATCCCAATATCAATCATATTTGGTATTCTGCGAGGCACTGGCATTACATTAAACAAATCCACAACATTTGCGCACTTTGACCGCACATTGGGCTGCACTTGAGTTGCATTTGCATTTGCATTTGCAGCTGACTTCCCTTTAGTCATTTGTGAATATGCGCATTAAATATGCAGCACATGTTCTGACAGCCTTTGCCAGGGATCCGAGCCGAGCAGCCACTTCAACTACCACTCCAATTGCAGCTCCTGCTCCTGTTTTGAGCTGCGGCTTTTGTCGGTCACTTGCCACGATGCATGCACAACATGCACTTGCAATCAAACATGTCCGTCGAGCGCGCCATTTTGCAACATTCGTCAAGGGTCTGGGCGAAAGTGGTGGGAGTATTGCTGTGGCTTAAGACACAACAGCAGACGACGACGACATGGACTACCAGGCAGTCACAACTGCCGCCTCTTTGCTTATTTGCATACAACACTTTGACGCATTGTTCTGGGCCGGCCCAAAAGGGACAGCTGGCAGAAGCACATGCTGTGCCAACTGCTGTTCCCCCCAGCCACTTGACTCCCCCCTCGACTTGAGCACTAATTAAAAGCAAATTTAAGCATACTCATACCACTTATAATCCACTACCAAAGGCAGACGCACAAAATTTACCAAATGATTACGCTCACAAACGATGCTCAATAGGAGCCAACGGGGCGTATGCGCAACGCACACTTTGATGGTTGAGACTGTGCTAGTGCTAGTGCTTGTGATTGGAAAGCGCTTCGCTCAGCCACCAAATAAGTGTTAATTAATTTGATTTTAAGCTGCAGACAATCGAAGAAGATCTGAGAACTTAGCACTGTCTTACAACGTGGCATCATTAACCCATTTAAGGTGCAAATCCAATTAGACAAAGACATAGGCAAAGTGAAGTTCGAGTGTGCCTGCTGCAAGCAGCGTTAATTCAATTTGCTTTAATTGTGTATTAAGACAGTGCAAATACTTGCTATACTTTGCATCCAGCAACAATTGATAGGAATGCTAAAATGGGTAAAAAACAGCGGTGGGCACGCAGTGGCTCCGGGAGCAGCGGATGCTCACAACTTAGGTAGACTCTAATAGGATTGTTGTTGTTGTAGTGTCACAGTTGTCAAATGTGGTTATAAATTATATTAAAATATTCTTTTCAGTAAACATTTATAACTAAATTTTAGACTATAGTTGACTATGATTTTTCAATTTCTGTAAAAAAGAAAATATACCATTTTCAAGTGACTCTTTCTCTGTATGCTCTTTTGACTGAACTGAATTGTTGTGAAACTGTTAATGTTTATATTATAATCTATTCAGAGGCGACCATAAATCACGGTTTGCTGAAAAAGCTTGCTTGCTTTTGGTAGCTTGGCACAGCCGTTGGCGTTAAGTGAAAATCTTTTAAGAGGGCCCAAGTAATGCACATAAATAATAAATACAACGCGAAATTAACTTTCCGGCGACAGTCGTCGTGCTCCACGTGCTCCAGGACGGTGTGTCCTGGTTGGTTTGTGGATCCGCGACTAGACCAAAAAACCAACACTGGAAGCCATTTTACTTGTATATATACTATACTATATTATATTGTGTGTCACCTGGACGCCGTCAACTATTTAGAAATGCAAAGCACATTGAAAAGTTGAAAGCGTGCAACGTTGTTTTTGGTTTTGGTTACGGTTTTTGCTTTTAAGGTGCCAAAAGAAAGCATAAAAAAAACCAAAAGAAGGCCAGAGGGAGAGAAAGCCAAGAAGAAACTGTCAACGCACGCGTTAAGTTGACAGCCGTGGCCGCTAGGCAGTGAGTCGCGTTGGGGGGTAGTGAAAATCTCAGTGCGCCAGCTATAAAAATCATAAATTTTATTATGTATTAATGTCTGTGGGGCTGTTAGAAGCGACGGCAATGGCGACACTTTTTACGGCCAAAAGTAAACTCGCATTTGTGAATTATTGAAAAAGCTTAGCATACTTTTCAGCGCCTGGCAAGTTTAAGGTCAATAAAGGCGACCGCAGGCTGCTTTAAGACAACCCAAGACAGACAGAGGTGATGTGCGTGCATATTTGACTATTTTATTAGATTAAATTTCATATAAATGTGTTGATAATGCCAACCAGACATTGTCTAGACGAAGCACACACACACAGTCAAACACAGCTGACATTTGAGACAGCTGCAAAAGGTGGAAACAAAGATGAGGGGAAACAGGTAGATAGAGCATAACTTCATTGCATGGCTGTCACAAATGCCACAAAATCCGCAACGACTGCAATGCAATGCAAAATTAATAGCTGTTGCATTCGAGTATTTGTGTCTCAACTCAAGCTGGGATCGGATCAAAGTTTGTCTGGGCTGACAGGCACGCTCCGAATGTCAGCGACTGTCGTCGCTCTTTGACAGAACTACCAACTACCGAGTACCGAGCTACAGGCTATAATTCAAACATCATCATCATTTAGCAGAAATGTCAAGGGCAAGTGTGCCAGTAAAAACTTTACTTTTGCTGACGTTGGATGTGTGATTTATGCAATGGGAAATCGCATTTGAATTTTTACCATTTTACTACTTTTTGCTTTATCATTGAAGTGCTCTAAGCCTTTAATCGGGGTCCGGCTAAAAAGTTGAGAATAAAAAGAATTGTTGCAGGAAATTGCTTGTGCACAGTTTTCTTTATGCTGCAGATTCACAATAATATACAGGGTGAGTTATTTGAAAGCCAAAATATACATACTTGGAAAATTATTTGGAAATTTATTTATTAACGATTACTTTTTTAGACTCAATGCTACGTCTCATCCTAAAATTTTACATACAACAATATTTGATTAACCAAAAAATACATCTAACGAGAGTTTCCGTAAGGAAGAAAAGCAAATTACAGATGAACAGGGTGATTTATTTTAAACTTGATCTTACGTAAAATTTCGATTAGAATTACTAATCAATTAGATTATTTTTCGAAATAATCGTAGTGACTATGTACTTAGGTGTTGAACAATATGTGATTATACTTATAATGAATACGATTACAAAAAATCGGAAATAATCTAAAACTATTACAATTATTCAAAAATAATCAAAATAATTTCTTTCTGATTATTTCGAATTATTTTTTATTTTTTCTGATTATTTTTGGCTACTTTTATTGTGAAAATTTAAAATAATTTTATTTTTACTAAATAGTCATAAATAATCAGAAGTAATAAAAAGTAATCAGAAACAATCAAGAAAAAATAAAAAATAATCCGAATACTCAAAACGATTATTATGGATTATTTTTGATATTTTCTGATTATTTTTGAATAATATGTATAATTATTTTAGATTATTTTTGATTTTTTGTAATCGTTATCATTAAATATTTGGGAAAAACAAAAATAATTGTAATTTAATCATTAGTTCCACTTTTAAACAAAAATAATTTAATAACTATTTATTATGATTACTAATCATTATTTAACAGGTATGTTTAGCCCTGAATAATTTCCTTTGTCTAATAGATTAATTTCCAAATTGATATCTAAAACATAGACTTATCGAAACTCAGCTCAGTTGAAAAGTGAAAAGTTTCAGTTCGCTTAAATTGTTGTTGAACTAAACTAAACAAGACACCCTGTATGTATTTGGTATAAGAAACATTCAAAGTGACATTTGCATTTTATTGTTGAATGCCGGGCATTACAACGCCAACTTTCTGCTCTTTGGCTTATTGTGCAATTTCCTAGCTGCTCCTAGCTCCATCCTCTTATCATGGCTCTTCCACTTTCTTGCCTCTGAGTGTGTCTGCATGAAATAAGAGTTAATCTTGCGTCCACTGGGAACTTACACACACACACACGCACACACACAAAGTTGAGTAGCCAACATCTTTGTGTCTGTGTAACAGATGTCCTTGATATTTCATTTGAAGGCAACGTTTGCTGGCGATATTTCAAAGGCAAATGCCGTCTGCCTTAGATTCGGGTGCAATTTTCTTTTGTGCGACATCAAAGTGCAACTTCATCAAGTAAATCCCTCAGCCGAAAGCCGATAAGGCAGTCGACATTGCCTTCTTATGAGCCAAATATGCCACAAAGTATGCAATAATATTGTAACAATCGAATTGTCAACCCTGCTTTCTTTAATAACATTGCTTTTAATAATATTTTAATAGAAACAGCAAGTCTCTGTCATTTTCCTAGTCTCCTTTTTGTGGTTGCTTTTGATGTCGCGGTGCACAGGTTCTCGAGCAGCCGGAGACGTTTTGATGGATGGATAGAAGTACGGAAGCATAAGTAAAGCTGTTTTCGTCCAACTTACATATCATAAATCATGTGATATTTGTTATTCTTTTGCAACAAACGGGTAGATTAGCTTTAACATACGGTTTGTTGCCGCTTGCGTCTAAGCAGTTAAATCAGAATACACAAAATCAAGTCATAAATAAATGAAAATTAGTGAAATAATTACGAATTAATATCAGAACTATTGCACTAAAAGGTTTATTTTTGCTTCCCAGATAATATTAATTAAGTAAATTACAATTAAATACAAAGAATTTTTGATGAGTATGGATTAGAATTTTTATAATAATTAGATGTGAATTTATTTTGTATATTTATTACAGTTCTTCAAAGTTATCTTATATTTAAAGTTCTAGTCACAGTTATACTTGGCTAAATTATAAAAAGTTTCGTAAAATGCACAGTTAAGTGTAGGGCTCTAAATCTAAAAAAAATATATTTAATTTACTTTTTGAAAATGTTTCGCTAACTTCATATTTCTACAGATCTATTTCTATTAATATACTTTGCGGCTGCGGATCTTATTACTATTTATTATAATAAATAAGACCACTGAAGTTAATAAAATTTGAACTGTGTGTGAATTGAAGGGTATATTAATGTCGTCTTCCCATCTCAATTATATTTCATCTTTCTGGCTGCATAATTATTCAGGACACTCTTGACATGACACACGACTTGTTCGTTTTCATAGATACGCTGAGGTATTTCTAGTATTTCTGGTGTCGTGTGGCTTATTAAATCTTGTGGTTGTATGTGTACAAATGTGTGTGTGTGTGTGACGTATTTTCAGCTTCACTGAAGCAAAATAATTGGGCCATGTTGTTGGCCAGGTAACGAGTAGAAGCTAAACAGGGGGAGCGTTGCCATTGCTAAGGTCAACTACACGTTGTTTGGTTCTTGGTTCTTGGCTCTATCTTTGGCTTGTAGTCTCGAGCCAATTGGTCGTCTTGTTAGCTTGTTCACAATAGCCTTAAAGCTATTGATATTGCCCGGTCAATACCTTGGGGAAAATGCGCGTGTATTGTAAATGTAGCATACATATTTTGAGGACATTTTTAATTAAAAGTTTGCAGCAGATGACTTGACTGAAAGCTGGCCCAAGATTCGAGCATAATAAGTCACCTGGCCATGAGTCAGCCGGAACTTAAGCTCTCCCACTCTCTCTTCCCAATGACAGTTCAGTCTCGTCTCTTCCGCTTTTTTTTCGTTGTCTGCTTTTCAGTTTTGAGGTAATTAACTCTCAAACTACCTGGGTACCATTAACATCGACCTGGCTGACAACTTTTTGGTCAACATTTAGCGCGTTTAGATTTTCCAAAATGGCTGCTGGACCAATAAAGCAATTTTACAGAGTCGCCTGTTGGTTTAGTGTAATTCTCAAAACATTGTTTAATTGTTGTGACCTGTAATAACAATGAACGGCAGCTGCTGAGGATTTGTGATTTTCTTTTCAAAGGCTTTTCTTTTATTGAAAGATTTGAGCTCTTTGGACAGTGATAGCACCAAAGGCAAACTTTTGGAACTTTTAATTTAAGTTTATTATTTCACACTTTTAAGGGTAGAATTGACCTTAATGTGTTTTATGAAACCATATTGTTTTTTATCTGATTTACTTCATAATTATATTTTAAGCTTTATGCTAGAAACAAATTCACAGGTGCTTAACCATTTTTGGAAATTGCATTTCCCAAGCTCGACAAAGACAAAAAGCCCACTTAAAAAATTGTTTATATTCAATAGGCAATTATCGATATGTTTTAGTTATATTACAGTTATTTAAGATATAAGACAAATTAAAAAATATATCCGTTAAAATTTTACTAGGCTTTAAAATGCTTTCCATATAAATTAAAATATCCTTACAAACCATTCAGAAATTTTGGCTATAGCTTAAAAACATTTCCCATCCCAGAATCAAAATTTGAGTTATAGCTTTATGTTTACTTAAAAATTTCTCTACATTTTCAATGACTTTAAGCTGTTTTAACTTCTTTATAAACCGAGCTGGTCCTGATTCAACACTTGTTTATATGCAATGGTAAATTGCTTGTTTTTGCTAGTGAACTTTGAAATTTTCGTGTTGTCGGGCAATTGCTAAAGTTTAAATTGCATGCGAATCGAGCGAGGAAATCTGTCGCGCTCGATTAACGTTCAGATGGGAAACACATACTTGAACATGCGGACACATTTGTGTGGCATTGGCAGCGAAACTTGCAGTGGACAAGCCAGGCTTATTTGCATTTTTAATTAACTAACAAGTGCTCGCAATTACGGCCGCCCAAGTTCAGAGCTCTATTACCATATAAATGTGAATAATAACAGCTGCAGGCAGGAGGAGAAATCTCTCTCCTGCCGTAAATCAATTAGGCGTAAATGTGTGTTTTGAGCCAAACAGTGCTTGGCATAAATTACTGAAGAATGGTCCCCTGGACAGTGTCATTGCATATTTTAATCACTTTATGTCACAGTTCGTAACGATAATAGTTTTTAAAAATTAAAATATTTTTTTTTATAAATAAATATTAATTTGAATTAAAAAATCAACATGTGAGTATAACTCATATTTATTTAAACATCGATTACTGCATAAAAAACTTAAATTAAAATTTGCATACATATTTTATTTTTAATATTTTTTATTATTAATTTTTTTGTTTTGTTGGTTTTTGGGTTTTTTTATTTTGAAGTTTTAAGCTTCGATTCCCGCTTTAATTACGCAGATTTTTATCAAATTAGGAGTCTCTTTTGTCCTGTCAAAACTGTCAAAAGTTGTGAAGATGCCAAATATGTGGCATGCTTTGTGCCAGATTATGTCATGAATATGTTAAACTGTTGCCACTTTGACAGTCGCTGTTAAGGGGTTGAAATTGGCCCAACTTGAAAGTCTCTTTTTGACATTTATTAGGCTGTCTTTGGTTGTGTGTGTGTGTGTGTGTGTTAGTGCCGTGTTGTATTCCCCCTCAATTGCAGCCAACACAATTTGACAAGTTGAGCGTAACAACGCCAAACAACGACTGACAGCGCAAATATTTTAACAACTTACTTGACTAGCTCACCAACTAACTGACTGGCAGACAGACTGACTGACTGAATAGATGGTTGACTCACCTGTCCTGCAGTTACCTTTGCTACACGGCATTTTCCATTGTCGTCGAGTTGAGCAAATTCTGTGCGCTTGACATAAATCAAATGTGATAATATTTTATAATACATATTCAATAGTCGTTGGCAATATTTTTCTTGATTTTTGACTGCTCGTGCGACACTAATTTGGTAATCAATTACAGTTATTTCCACCCACATTCACACATCTACAACTTTTGAATTTCAATAAGCATAATGTGGTTATATATTTTTTGTAAAATTTTATTTTTTCGCTTGGTTGAACAACGATGTGGCCTGGAAATTACGGGCAGAGCAACAGTTACACAAGGCGTATGAGTAATATTTGTGTGCTCTACTTTTTTGGATACTTCGGTTGACAATATTTTTAACATTTCTATATTTATAATTTAATTTTATATATTTTCAATTTATATTTTTATTTATTTATCAATATTGATGACTTTTTCGATATGTGTTTTCTAAACTTTTTTAATTAGTTTATACAAAAAATTACGTTACGTTAATTATTATTACATATTTGCTTATTAAATAATTCTTATTTTTAGTTAAGGAAAAAATGATGTATACAATTATTTTCCAATTATTATTTTTAAAAATTTTCCAATTATTATAATATATTATTTATTAAATAATTCTTTTTTTAGTTTTAATTTCAAAGTTAAAAATAATACGTGCACTTATTTTTTGCTTTAAAGTAAAAGTTATGAATCTTCATTAATTCTTTTAATATTTATCGTTTTTAATCGATAGGATTTCCCACTAGAATTTTCTTTCAATATATTTATTCGATTAATACAATTTGGACTTTATTACTTTCCCATGCCAACTCATCTAATGCTATCTTAATAGTTGCCTTTGCAGTGTATCCGCGTCACTTGCAACTCTAACCGAACAGAAATTCCGCAGTTGTCGTCATTCCAATGTCGCAGGTATGCGTCAAACAATCCACATATGAGTACATTCCCCTCCCACTCTGCCACCCAAAACACCCCTTATATATGAACATATGTATGGCATATAGTATTACCGTCGCGACATGGAAATGAAAAATGATTGCCTGCTGTGCCTTTTTGGTCGCGCAATTCACAATTCAGCATTCGTGTGGTGTATGTTTAAAGTTCAGTTTGGATTGTTGTATAAATAAAATTACGCATACGCCCCGTTGACATGTCGTACACTAAATAATGTAGAAGTTAAAGGCAAACCATGCCAAGCGGTTTCGCACGCTGCCCCAAGGGAATCTCTGATGGCTGCCTGACCTACCACAACTGCCACAGACAACAACAACAACAATAACAACTACGACAAGAACCACAGACAAACAAACTATGCTTAATTGCAAAGGGGTTCTGGGGCCTCGACTCGACTCTCTCAGAAAGTCAACTAAATGTCTCAATAAACTGCAAAAGTTACCCAGGCGAACCACTTGGGAGCACGACTTAACCTCAATTTTGATTAACAATGTCTGGCAATGAAGCTGTCAACGTGCGGCCAGAACAAACACACACACACAGACACACCCTGAGCCACAGTCAAGACAGACAGACAGACAGCCAGGTTGAACTGGGAGGATTCTCCTCTCTGTTAGTGCTGTCCTGAAAAATGAGCACAATTTGTTTGTTGGCTTGCCAGCTGCGACGGCTGCCAGCCACTTGGGTAGACCTCGATCCGGACTCCGACCCCGACACCGACCTCGACCCCGATCCCTATCCTGTCTGCGACCCGCAACTCGAACTCACACCAATTTGCCGCAAATATATATTTTATTTGTGCACATTATTCATTTGCTAATAACATGTTTATGGGCGAACGTTTGGCGTTGCCACCTTTTAAAGTGCTCCGTCGCCTTCTGCGGCCCTTGCTCCGCCTTGAATTGCATCACATAATGCTCCAGCTGACTGGACATATTCTGACGCAGTTTCAGTGTGGGCGTGGTCACTTCTATGTCCATTCTACGCATACTACGCAATCGCTGACTCAGTCCCCTCATGCCAAAGGCGGGCACTTCGATGCACAGGAAATAGGCCAGCTCCATGCCGCTAATGAGCGAGCAGCCCAGAAAAAGTCCGGCAATGCCACCAAAACTAACTGTAAAGATATGTATTTTGGGGAATAAGCAATTGAAATTAAAGTAGTACGAAATAACCATATGTTAGATTGGCTACAATCGAGCCAACTCGACTATGAGAGACTCTGTACTGAAGGATTTTGAAAACGTGAATATAAATAAAATAAATATTTGAAAAATATAAGTGGGAAAGGCTTAAGTCGAGTTGCAGACTGTAGGATACCCGTTACTTATTTAAATATATATAAAATATTTTTATTGCATACTTTTAGGCACTTGCATTGCTAAAAAACTTAAATCACCCATTACCACCTTTCTATTTGTCCGATCTTGTTGCGATTTAATAAACTAATAGCTAATAATTGTAGTTAGCGTGGGTGTGGTGGCTTTTCGCGATTTGCGGATGCGCAAAGGGGCGTGGCAAAAATTGTACACAAACTTGATCTGTGTTGGGTTTATAGCAGTCTGTGTCTCAAATGTGGTTGCTCTAGCTCTTATAATCTCTGAGTTCTAGGCGCTTACAGACGGACGGACGGACATGGCTTTATCGACTCGGCTGTTGATGCTGATGCTTTATAGCAGCACTGGGCACGAAATCTGAATTTGGGAGCACTACAACAACATTAACAACAACCCTATTAGAGTCTACGTAAATTGGGAGCAGCCGCTGCTCCCGGAGCCACTGCGTGCCCACCGCTGCTTTATAGGGTCGAAGATGCTTTATTCTCCCTGTTACATACTTTTAAACGAATGTAATATACCCTGTTACTTATTTTTTAAGTAACGGGAATAAAAATAAAATTAAAACAAAACAACTTAAAACGTAATCTTCTGATGCGAGCTTTATGTATGATATATGTACTTTAGTACTGCTGAATTAAATGCAGAAATTGAAATATAAAGAGTCGTTCAATCGCTTTCTTTTACTTAGGCAATTGCATGTTCTCTTTTGGCTTTTACTAACCCATTAAGTCGACCCATCCAAAAACCAAGCTGGTACGATAGACCATCAGGGTTTCGAAGCGGAAATGCACATCCAAGTCCACATATGATGAATTGCCAACCACTTCCGGCGGCAGAAATGATGGTCGCACATCGTTGACATAGTTGAGCGAGTAGCAGTTGCGAAAACACTTGCAGACCATGCCCTCATAATTGTTACGCACAAAATGCTCCTCTCCAGGCTGATGTGAGTACAGAAGTTTATCTGTGTGGCATTTAGAAGTATACTTCGTCAAATGGAAGAGAGAGAGAGATACAGTATATACGTTTATACGCACCATTGTTTTCCGCCAGGCAGAGTAAATCCTGAGAGCGGCAAGAACGATACTGGCCTGCAAGTGGAGAGCAGAGCTTGAAGTCCCTGTTGCGGTTTGAATGGAACGTGCTTACCCGGCGGAAAAAGCAAGTCCATTGTGCAATTACAGTAGCGCACCAAGTACTCCTGATGGCACTCCGATTGGCAATTCTCAATCATGTAAATGTAGCCCAGCAATGACTTGAAGTCGCGACTGTTATGCTCATCCTGCGAAGTAAATTGAACAGTTTAATTTAATCAAATTAAAGGAATCAAAGTGAGGCGAAAAGAAGGAAAGCAAAAACTAATATTTAAATAAGAAAAGCATTCATGTTTGATATAGAATAAATATAGATTTTAAATAAATACCTAAATGAATTGTTTAAATAATAAACATTTAAATAAAAATCTAAATTAATAATTTAGTTTAAAAATTAATGCATTCTCACTCTTTTTGGCTTATTTTAGTATGCTTATTCGAGTTTACTAATATTTTTTCTTCATTAGAGGTTTCCTTCCTTTGTATTTATTTTTCCTTTTTGCTTTGTATTGTGTTGACTTTACAAACAGGGTGATATATTTAATCCAGGGACCGTAATCATTATGATTTATATTATAAAAATTACAAAGTAATAATCATTAAAAGATTTTAAAGGATTTTCTTCAATGATAATGATTAATCTTGAGCGAAAAAATAAAACTCACAGCTAATGATTATTTGTGATATTAGCGAAAAATAAAACTCTCAACTAATCATTATTTGTGATTTTTATTTTTTCGCTCAAAATACAACTTACTTTTAAAAAAGTTTACGTAATAATTTTAAGGATTTGTCTTTGTGTTTTATGGGTCCCTGGGTTTGTTTTAAAGGGATTTGCCAAATTACTGGTTAAAAATCTTACTCAAAAGCCATGAATTAAAAGTGAATTAATTTTAAGCGAAAAAATAAAAATTTTATATATAATGATTATTTGTGAGTTTTATTTTTTCGCTTCAATTTAATTATAATTATTATTTTTTTTTGTATATGTATTCCAGTCATTGATTTTTTGATGTGAAAAATTTCAACAATCATTATTTGCGGTCCCTGATTTATTCACAGCAACCTCTTACTTGGGTTCTTATTGATCAGTATGTAAGCATACTTCCTTTGTTACACAAATAGGATCCTGAGGTAAAGTGATAACGTCACCTTTAGTATAATTTCACCGTTTGTCAACAGAGAATAATACCGTAAACTCTGTACACTATATTATATGTAATTTACATTATATATCATTATAGATTTTAGTTTTATAACACTTTAAAATTGTTTTGGTATTAGTCCCAGTTAGTCAAAATTCTTATAGGCTTCAAAAATGGAAATAAACTAACATCAAACACACATTGGCGCTGAGCGGAGCTCACAGATCGAGTGTCGTTATCGTAAAAGTAGATTGTGGGCTCGATTTCAATCGATGTTTGAGTGTTGGCTGGCACGCTGTACGGACTGTTGTGCCAGACGTAGGGCTCGGTGAGCATCACCTCGATGCCCTTATCATTATGACCGAGCGGCCAGTGTTTTTCCGGATTGATGAGAACGCGGACAAAGAGAGCGCTCATGGGTCCGGCGGAGCCCGTTCGCCAGGGCCACATGGGATCGAGAAGCTGCATGCGTTTGCCCTCGACGGTCTCCAGGGAGTTGAAGGACCAGCACAGGCCGTTCTTGCTGCGTCGCTTCGAGAAGATCTCGCAGCAGTTGTAGGGGTAATGACGCCACTTGCAGTCGGTCAGCAGCTCGTCACAGGTCCAGGTCATAAAGTCGACGACGAGACTGAAGTTGACGTGACTCAGCTGCTGTGTGGGCTCGTTTCGCAGTCGCTCAAAGGACTGAAAGTGGCCAAATGACATGTCATCGTAGCTGCCGACAATTCTCTCGAACAATTGCAGCTGCAATGCATCGCTGACATTGGCCATGAAGCGTCTTTTGGCCAGGTCCAAGCGCTGCCAGTTGAGGCGATTGCGATTGCATATGGTGATGACCGGATATGCAATGCGATAGACCGGATATCGTGTGCTGTCCACCACGGTCTGGAAGTTGCCATCATTATACCGTTGCGACAGTATCAGACACACATAGACGGCACCCAAAAAGGCGCTCACAAATGTGCACAGCCAGATGAAGCGCTCCCAGCGACTGGCACGTGATGACAGCAGTCTGTCCAAACCATGGATCGTCGTCCGTTTGCCAAACCTCAGGGCCAACTGCCAGACGGCATCGCCCAGCTGACCCAACAGCTGCTGATGGCGACGCGGCAATAACCGGGATTTCACTTCTGGCCGTGCCGTAGGATAATGAGCCAGAGTCATGGCTGGCTTGACAGAACTCAACTGAACTGAACTGAAATAGTTTTCCACTCACTTTGGTTCTTTTATAGCCGGTGCTCTCTACGTGTCGGAATGTTTTGTAGATAATTAGATAGCTGGCCATGTCACGGGCTCTCGCTAACGTGTTTAACGCCTATTAAACTCGTTGGGGACAGCTTGACACACAGGTCAAGTTAGCCCTAATCGTTGCCCGCTCTATTCTGTACTATTCTGTTCTGTCTGCCCTGGAGACTCGACTTGACTTGATTTGCATCAATGATTTGTACCCAATATATATGTCAAACTAATTGGGCAAACACAAAATTCAATTGAGTGCAAATGATTTGCACACAGAGATTAGGAAGAGCATATCTAACTGTGATAGAGAATAGCTTACACTCTATCTGAAAGATTCAAATTACGGAACACGATAGGATGTTGATGGGAAACATTTACTTAAAAAAGGAAATATTAATTCAACTAGGCTGGAGACTTGACAAAATTTTAATAAGAGCAAGATTTTGCATTCTCTGAGATTTCATAATAAATTTATTCAACATATTTAATTTTATAAATCTTATTATAGTTAAGATTATAAGATACTTATTCAAATTTTTCCACTGTTTTAAAATTCAAATACAATTAAAGATAGAATATTATAACAAGAAGTTTTAGAACAAAATTGATCTCAACTCTTGATAATTCAGTTTTTTGACTTTTACAAAATTTAAATAAAATTATAGATCGCAAAATATAAAAAATAGACTTTCCTTTAATTCAAATGAGCCTAAGAATTCATTTAAGTACTTCTTTATATCATTTCCAACCTAAACTGTTTAGCTTAGCGTCCTTTTAAAGTAAGGGTACACAATGAAGAATCCCTCAGGTTCGCTATAAAAAGCTTTGTCTCACCAAAAATATTGACCAGAAAATGCAGAACAACCAATTGAGAACAGTGATACGAAGGCGTCGGGCACTTCATGCTTGGCAAACAGAACAGCCACAAAAACAGCCGAGTTATGACATCATCTGGATGCAGTTCATTAGTCGGTACACAATTGGGTCACACATACACGGATTCTATCAGCTCTTTTGGCCACCCATGCGTCGACGAATGCGGTGAGTTGGCTAAGAAAAGTCGCTGCTTGAATAGTGACATTGATGGTTTAGTTTACTCTGGGCATTGGCGCTGATCTCTGCGCTGACTGTGCTCATCTATGTAACCTATTTGCTGGGGGAGAGACATCAACGTCATCACTTCCACACGGTAATCGCAGAGTCGCGTTGGCCTATTCAGAACATAGCTTTTCCCGTGATTGTTGTCTGCAATAGGAATCGCTTGAACTGGTCGCGTCTGCCGGAGATAATCCAACGATACAACATAAGCGAGGCTCAGCAGCCGCTCCTGGAGCGGATCCTTACCGGCTACGATGCCCTTAGCTTTGCTCGGTTCGATGTCTTTGCTCCTCTGAAGGATCAGCCTCTGCAGGCGTTGAACCATCTCAACTTTACCCGAATTGCAATTGAAATGGCCTGGCGTTGTAATGAACTGCTCGCAGAATGCAAATGGCAAACCAAATCTGTGGATTGTTGTGAACTCTTTAGGCCACGAAGATTGCCCTATGGCGCCTGCCTGGCCTTTAACGAAGTGGAGCAACGTGCCATTGTGGCAATTGAATCCGGCTCTGGTTTGATGGTCCGTCTCCAACTAAATGAGGCTCAACATGCGCCGAACAATTCGAAGATCAAAGGCTTTCTGGTGCGTACACAGCGAAAAAAACCATACATAAATTAATTTCGTATGAACTTGATTTGGATTCCTATAATCCATACCTGATAGAGCAGAAAAATACCTTAACCAAATTTATTAACTCTTTATTTTAATTTATTTTTAATCATCTTAAACTAGAAAATGTGCTAGAAAGTACGAAAATTTGTTATATAAATCAATATGTTTTAAATCTTGCTTAGAATTCGCAACTAGTTCTTGCTTGACTGTTGTTCGAGACTTTACTTCTTTCATACTCTCCACATACAGTCATGGAAAAAATAATAGAAACGGCATTTTTTTTTCGTATTTTTTAAAATTTTGTTCAATGAACATTTTTTTTTCTTAAGTTTCATATTTTTTATATAAAGCCTATCCAGTAGTGTATCAAAATATAACAAAATAATATTTTTCAAAAAACTTAATATAGCAGAAATTTTTTTTTTAATTTTTTAGACCTGGAAAAAATAATAGAAACGGAACGCCCAAAGTTAAGAAAAACATTTTTTAAGTTATAAAGGGATAAAGAATAACCTTTAATTTTACTATCCGGTTGTAGCACCGCAATTTTTAGTGACTCCGAAACGTCGACGATCCATGGAGTCCACCAGTTTGGCACAAATCGATGGATCAATGGAGTACCATTCGGATTTAACTTTTTTCAACTAATAATCCTTATTTTTGGGGTGTATAGCCCCCAATCCTTTTCTTTAAGATCCTCCAAAGACGCTCTATGGGATTTAGGTCTGGTGATTGTGAAGACCATTCCATTAGGGGAACTTTACTGTCAAGGAACCACTTCTTGGCCAGCTTTGAATAATGTTTTGGATCATTATCCTGCTGGAACTCCCACTTTAAAGCCATTTTCTTTTCAGCATGAGGTAACATTATACTGTCGAGTATATTGACATACTGGGAGGCACTCATTTTTTCCCTTATCCAATGTAATGGACCAACACCAGAATGAGAAACGCATCCCTACAAAATTATGTTTCTAACTCCATACTCAAACGTTATAGTTGACCACCTTGGGTCGTGGGGAGTACTCTTATGGGGCCTAACATGTGGTTCCCCATCATATTCAAACAAATTGATCTTAGTTTCGTCTGTCAACAACATATTTTTTCAATTTGGAGGCAGGAAACGCACCTGCGCGAAATTTTCCCGGTTACTGATGTGTTTTTTACTAAGGTATGGTACCTTTCAAACCATATGGCTTTTGAAACCGTCATCAATCGTTCTATTTCTTATAGTTCGACTACTGACAGGTGCATTTAACTCATTTTTTGGAACTTCCGATGACAGAAAGGGACTTTTTTTTGATTTTCGGACAAGGAGGTTGTCGAATTTACCCTATGGTGCAAGCTTTTTTACTGCGTGTCTTTGATTTTTATTTATAGTAACCCGCTGAAAACATTTTTTTTATAAATATTAGGAATTGTAACAATATCTGAGATTGAGTTGTCTTTATTTTTTAGATTCAGAATATGTTTTCTTTCAATAACGGTACAATGTACGCCACCACCCATTATGAAACGAATAACAACAACAAGCAGAACGGGATCCAAAAAAAAAGTTATTTAATGTCTTCTTCTATCTTTAGTTCATAATATGATACCTATATAACTCGATTTCAACCTTTAAGAAACAAGATAATACCAAAATTCTAGTGCGTTTCTATTATTTTTTCCAAGTCAAAATCGTGGTCTTTCTACAAATCAGTATACACTGTTTATAATTCTTACGAAAGAGGCCCAAAAAGGTATCCAAAGTAGAGCATTGTTATCCTGAAACCAAGTACACTGGTTTTCATGGATGAAATTTGCTCCAGAAACGAAATATTTGGTCTCAAATATGAGCAGCCCTGTCGTTTCTATTATTTTTTCCATAACTGTATATCAGAACATTTTATATGTGAAAGTTCTAAAGCATTTCCATGTTGAATCTAATTCGAAATAAGTTTGAGTTGTTGGACTTTAGTAATCTTAGTGAGAAAGCAATTTTGGGTTTGGGTTTTTATTTTTGCACATTTGTACCGAGCAAGTCTAACATTTGACCCTTTTAAATAAACTAGCTCAATGTCTTGGAACCAAATGTGTGGTTCGATTTTCCCATTGAGGTCTTGCCGGATATGGACAGCACCATAGGCATCAGGGCCGTTTATCATTACTATGACGAAGGTACCTTATCCATGCCTAGCCAGCAAAGGATGTGTCTGCAGGATTATGAGCATGTTAGCGATAATATTCACACACTACAGGGCCTCAAATATATGATGGAAAACTGTTTTGCGGAATGTCAACAACTGTATATGTTGCGCTATTGCAATTGTACTATGGACTTGTTCTATCCCCCATCGGATCATGTTGCCTGCCAGCTGAAGGATCTGCCCTGTCTGGCAGCTAACAATCATCGATTGGAAAACTACGAGCAGCCTGGCGAGCATTCTTATGTGGCCCAGGCCGAAACGGGTCTCATCTGTGAATGTCTGCACAACTGTAAATCGTTGACCCTGATCAATGATGTCCGTAAACGTCTCCAAAGTCCCTGGCAAAGAGTCAATGTCAGTGACAAGACATCAGGGCGTCCAGAGAATCGATCAATGCTTCTCGATGTCTACTACAAGCGATTCAATATTCTGGTCTATAAAACCAGTTTGATATACAGCTGGATGGACCTAATGGGTAGGTTGTTTTCGCTTTATGGACAACCTAATATTTAAGAATTTATGTAATTAAATTTGACTATAGAATATTCTTAAATGTTATGGGAATCACTGTCTCTAAATGATGTTAAAAAACAGTCAAATGCCGATAACTCGATTTTTAAAAACCGATTTTCAAGTATTTTAATTCGCCTTTTTTTTAAGACGTTTCAAATTAGTTAAATCGAAATAAAAAATCCAGTGATGTCTGTTAACTGTATCTTTTTTAAACTATTAAGTTCAGCCGTTGAATTTTTTATAAACGACCAAACGACTTCTTCAAAAATTTTAAACTCTCATAGCTTCAAAATTTAACCGATTTTCTTCTAGAATGTAAATTTTATCATAATTTGACTTTTTTTTTTTAATTTGCTTCAAATATTCATTTATTTAATTTTATTTGATTTGTTTTTCTCCACCTCTGTTCCTTTTTCTTATAACTACCCCTTGACACTTTTTCAAACACTTCAAGTTTTCCAAACTTTGCCAATTCTTAACCGATTTGTGAAATGTCAATTTTATCTTTGATTAACCTCTAATTTGATTTGACATCAAAATTTTATTCATTCAGAAAATTTATGGTTTTAATTTTTCTGTCAACATTTTCCATACATAACCCTTTACAGTTTTTCAAAAAATTCAAACTTTCAAAATATTATGGTTTGAACTCAATTTTGATTCTGCATCAAAATTTTATTAATTTGAAAAGAAAATTTGTTTTAGTACTGTCAACTTTATCCTTTCCTATCTCTTAATTCGTTTTTTAAAAACAGCAGAACATTTGATTCCGTATTATTAATGTAGTTTTAAGCTATTTTTTTCAATAATTGGAAATTGAATAATTTACAAGTATCTTGCTTGCAGTTTCATTTGGTGCAATTTGTCAACTCTGCCTGGGCTGCTCTATCATTGGCCTGCTGGAGGTATTGTACTTTGGCCTGATCGATGTGCCCCATTTCTGTTGGCGACGCTATGCACTGAGGCGATTTGGTTAAACTATCCAAATAAAAACGACAATGGTCGGACGCTCTTATGCTTGATGTGCATTTTATTTTTGTTTATTGCCTGCCGTTTATGGTCTGGTGGACACTGAAGAGCTCGGGACTTGGCTTGTGACATATGCAAAGCATTTGCTGGCAGAAATGTTTATTGTTCTTTCGCACTACCCTCTGGGGGTAACATTTTCAATTGCTTGAAGGGCGGCAAATAAAAAGCTTGGACAGAGCTTTTGTAAAAGCTTTCCAAGCAAAGCAAGCAGTGAAAGCAGTGTAAGCTGTACAAGTGCCATAAAAAATATCGCGATACGGAAGTAAAACATCGAATGTAGAATTCATAGCAAATACAAATATAGAATACAGCAAAACATCGAAACATAGTAAAAGGTTCTATGTTTCTATGTTAAGCTACGTTGCAGTTGTTGAAACATAGCACGTAGAAAACTGCTTGCCTTGCATGTCACCTAATTTATAGCAAAACATAGATTTTGCTCAAGCAGTACAATTCCATTCTGTAGTTGCTCTACTGTCCGCTTCAAGGATACAAAAAGAAGATGAAGATATTTATTTTCGTACTTTTTCATCTTTTTACTGCACGAGTTATAGGTGAACTATTAGTTTTTTTTTAAATTGAAAAACAATTTTAGATACAGTTGAACTTCCCTAACTTGAACTTCCCTAACTCGAACTTTCTCTAACTCGAACAAAATCGAGTGGCAATACTAGGCAAATTTCATACAATTCTACTTCCCTAACTCGAACTTTTTTCGTGGATAATGGTGATTCGAGTTAGGGAAGTTCGACTGTACTTATTTCTCAACATGCATTTAAAAAAAAAATTACTACTCTGTTAGAAATTCAAGATGGATGCCTATAACAGTAAAAGTATTCACTGCTGACGGATAACATATAAATATATCAATCGAGGCCACAAATTTGTAACATGGGGCTAGTTTTTAGATTCTGACCAATGGATAGAGCTTTCTTCTCTTGATCAATCAATCTGTTTTTAATTCTATAATCTGATCATTTATTTTTTAGCATTGACGTAAAATTTGAAAATACTTGGTATATTTTAAAAGTTTTGAAATAATTTAGTCATTATATATTGTATTATTAAAATATCACGAATATATTTTTCATGTAAATAATTCACAGATAAAAAAAGCCGTTCTAAAATCAAGCCGAAAATACTTAATTTAAGCCTGAATTTTTAAAGTATGTTTCCAGGATTAAGCTGAACAATCAAGTCTATATCGGGATTAAAATGGGAAAATAAGCCCAAATTGCTTTATTCTCTCTCGGCCTTTCTTACTTCAACTGGTTCGGTGGCTCAGTGGTTAGAGTCGCCGACCTGTTTGAAAAAAACGTTAAAAAAAAATCTTAAAAAAAAAAGTTGCAATGTAACAAAAAAAAATAATTAATACAAATTTTTTTAAGCCTGAAATTAAGAATTTCAGGATTGAATTCGGGATTGAAAAAATCAAGTATTTCATAACATACTTGGTTTAAGAAAATCCGAGATTACCCCACTTCTGACATCGTTTCGGATTGAATTCAGGCTAAATATCCCGGATTTTCTGTGTAGTCTAGGTCGACGATTTTAAATAATATGTCATTTCTTGCGTCATTATTAAGAAAAAAAATCTGCTTCAAAGCGGAAAATGTGTTGTTTTTTATTTAATTTTTCTTTATATGACGGGAAGTATGTATATATATTTGCGTTTCATTCCGAAGAATTTAAAAAAACACATGCTTGACTACAATCGAACCCAGCTTTTTTTACAACTGGAAGTTCTAATTATGTGACAGGTCAGCGACTCTAGCCACTGAGCCACCGGACCACACTGGAAATTGTGTTAAGGGTAATTCACATTCGAGCTTTAAATGTGGAAGTGTTTATTAAAAATGACATACAGGGTATTAAAATCATTTGTTTTATTGTTGGACAAATCTTTTAGTTACTTATCCATTTAGAAGGTGTTAAGGGAACGCCAATAGTGTCAGTTTTTATTAGATACAAGAAGATTTTTACAGTTAAAACCTTATACTTTTGGGACTTATCAGCTTAGCCACTAAAAATATAGAATTCTGGACTGTCGTTTAAGTTGTTTTTTAACGGTTTATTGACTAGCCGCGGGCTGCGACTTAACTGCTGCAATGTCGCTCTAACAAGCAGCATCCGGACGGGACTTGGGGCATGTCTACCAAATACATTCATACATACATACAGACGTGTGCGAAATAATAAGAACAGCATATGTGAACAATTAATTTGGTAAAAAAAAGTGTTAAGAAAACATAATTATATTAAACCCTTATATAATTTAAATAGTACACACTTTA
>JBAMBJ010001258.1:0-32991 GCA_037043495.1 Drosophila recens | reverse complement strand
CACAACATTCCTTAATTTTCACAATCTTTCAAAATTATCAATAAAATTGTTTTTAAAGAAAAGACTAAAAAAATTCAAATATCACTTGCAAAAAAAAAATTCGTCAAAAATATTGCTAATTTTCAGAAAAACAATATTTTGACTGCTTAAAGTATTTATAAAAAATTATATAAATTGTAAAATCTAGGCGAAATTGTAGATAAAACGCAATTCAGAACATACAATTTGCCCGGCTTGCCCAATGGCTTTGTTTTCCTTTGCATTTGGAACATGGCAAAGAAGATGCTATAAAAATTTACAGTTAAGTGATTTTGTAGCAATTTGCAGTTTGTTGGCATTATAAGAGCAGGTAAGCGGCAAGTGGAAAGTGGCAAGTGGCAGGCAACAATGTGGCAGTGGCAGTTGGGGAGGCCACACTCGTAAATCCTGGACAAATGTTTGCCAAGTGTGAGCTCAGGTCGCGCTCAAAGTTGCCAGCTTGCCAGGTCTTCAGGTCTCCAGGTTTCCAGGTCTCTCTTCAGGTCTGCTGTTGTGGATCTGTCAGTAAATTCAATTTATTTAAAAGCATGTCAACAATAAGTCAAATGAAATGCTCTGCTCAGCTGTAAATATGGCGGCCCCGTAATAAAGCTGATTTATTTGCCTTGTACAGATTTACAATCCCATAATTGCGCAACGTAGAAAATTTGTATCCAAACTAAATACAACTGAACTGAAATGGAAATGAAATGAAAAGCTTGAGTGAAATATTTGTGGCTATTGTGGCAATATATTTAAATTCAACTTGGCAGCTTCTTTTTTTGAGAGGGGGCATCTCCTGCTCTGTCAGAGCAACAAGGAAGTATTTACAGATACTCCTATATGGTTATGCTTTTTTCTAATAGTAGTACTTTCGTTGCACATGAGTGTATAAATCTTTTGCTGCGGTTAGGGCCAGGGTAAAGGCTAGAGATAAGCTCGGCATCCAGTTTGCACACACATAAAAAGGACACAACAATTGGCTGCAGGACATCAGTTGAACTAAAACGACTGTTAAAGTGCAACAACATAGAGTTGTGTCTGACTAAAGAAGGGTGTATTCAACGGGAGGCAGGGGCAGAGACAGAGTCAGAGGCAGCAACGCTTGCCACATTTGGCAAACAATATTAAGTGTGTCTGTTTTTTAACATTTGAAGCACAAATAAAACAATGGAATATTTATAGTTAGAGGAGAGAGAAACACAGTGCATATACATATACAATTATCAATAGCTGTCAGTTAAGCGAGGGCAGGCAGAACAGTTTATGGCATGAACAACTGCAAACTTAAGCTGAAATAAATAATAAATACATATCGAATCACTTAGTATAAGTGTATGTATCAATAGCATTCATAAAAACGAGGGATGGCAGAAAGCTTTTTTAAAATAGCATAGTAATCAACTAGATTAAGAAAGTGACACATTTGGAAACCAATACCATAAAGTATCAATTATTATCGTCCTCCGCTGAAATAAAATATGTTTCCAAACGCTTATTAAATTTGTTCCTTACAGAAAACAATTTTGGAGTACTTTTTATAATTTGTTCTTTCATTTGTATTTAAATAACATTGTATACATTTTTAAGAATTTCATATCTATTAATAAATAATATACCCAGGGAAATAAGTAAATGTAAATGAAGTTATTTAAAAAAATATACTTTTAACAGAAAAGATTTGATGCAGATTTCTAAAAATAATCTTGTCATTTAATTTCCTCTTGAATGATATAAAAATGTCTGCCCATTAAGTACCCGTGGAAAAATTCAAATTTTTAGTGTAAGTGTTTTTTTTTTCACCTTTTTTAATCGGTCTCAAACAAAAAATATTTTGATGCATTTTTTATGATTTTTTGAAAATTGCAAAAAAATATATATTATAGCCTCTTTTTCCTTTTTAGCCATTTTAGCAATATTTAAAAAATCATAAAAAGTACTAGCGAAGAGATTTTTGAAAATTTTTTCACTGGGGTAAACATAATATTAATACAAAGAACGCAAATACGTTTTTATCTAAATTTTCTTATTTTTTAATATTTATTTTATATTCCAAAATAAAAAAATGATTAATTTTTTATTTCTCTTTTCTAGATTTTATGTAAATGTGACTGTAAATACTGATTCTTAAACGATTTTACTTTGTGATTATATAAAATTATATAAATACAGAAGTAATCAGGTGAGTTTGATATTTTAGCTAACATTATGCAATAACAAACTAATTTAAATATTGATAAATATCGTGACTTTCGGCAATTGAAATGGCAACCCTCGCATATAAGTATTTGCATAGCATATGTATGTGCATTGTTTGATTGTGCAACATAAGTGTGTGCACATAAAAAATGCCGTTAGTGAAGTTTAAACAATGTTATTGACTGAACAAAATGCTGGGCTTTGGTATGTAGCTGCTTTTCCGCTTCAGTTGAAGCTGCCGCTTTGCCGTTGTTGCATCTGCTGTTGACTTGGCTCATAAATCTATACAAGTGCTGTTGACTGACTACTGAGTGTTTGTTTCTGTACGCAACTGCTTAAATTATTGATTATTGCGAAACTTGGTCACAACTCAACTGTAACTAACTTTGTCACAACCGCAAGTCGGAATAAAGTATTTCTGTTCATTTCTGTTTGTCTCTGGTGTCTGCTTTATGTGCATTAATCAGTGCACTTCATTAAAAGTAAAAAAAAAACCGGCACTAAAGCAAATGACTTTCAGCAGTAATTTAAAAAACATGTCCCACGCTCATGTCTAATGGTCAGACTTACTGAGCTTCTCCCTCCCTCCCTCGCCCGGGTCAACGCCAACGATGTCCCCCGAGATCCCTGGCATGTGTGGAGTACGCAGAGAGCGGAAAAAAGTATCCCATTTACAGTTTTTGTGCTGTCATAACAAACAAATTCCCAGCATGTGTGCAGCGACTCGGGCAACAAGGGGAACTGAAGGGTCGGCGGGGGCATGACCCGAGGCATTCGTTTGCTTGGTCAGCTTTGTTCAGCTTCAAGAATTTAATTATACTTTTGATTTTAATGAAAATACAAGCGCATAGCGCTCGTCGACGTCCATTCTCTGTCTCTCGACTCTACTCTACACTTAATGGTATATGGAATTTGTGGTTAAGTATGCAACTATTTGCTCTTTACTCAATATATATCATCTTATCTCATAGATTATGTTCTTATCAGGAATATACAAAATAGACTTTTGTAATTTATAGAGTAATAACCTCTGTCGTCAGTCTCTGACTAGTTTCGATCAAGATTACAACTGGAAATCGTGTCCCAAAACACTTCTTAATTATTGTTTAAAATAGTTTTGCAAGTACTTTTGAAATTTTAGTTTTTATGTTTAGCTATTATGTTCTTGGTAAACTGGCAAACTTGACAGAGGTTTCCACTCGGCACTGGTGACTTTGCCTCGGTTAAGGTCGTCGTTGTCGCCAATGTAACATAAAGTTACTTTGGGGAGTTAATTTTATTGAATGTCAACGCAGTCCTCGTCAGTGTAAAACTGCAGTTTAATTACACTTTTTAAGCATTTTTACTTGCCTTTGAATGGGATTGCAAATGGACAACGTTTAATGAAATTGGAAGACGGACGCATAATGATATGTCTGGAATGTGCCGTTTATGGGGACTTATGTTATAAATAAATATCGAAAGGAGCGAAATGCAATACACTGAAATGTGGGATGGATTGCGAAAATGTAAGAAAATCTGACAAACTTTAATTTAACAAATTTATAAATTATTTATATGAGATTTATGTTATGCATAAATATCAAAAGAAACAAAATTGAGGATGGATTGATAACTTTAAAGAATGTTGTAGCTTTGGCTATAAATAAAATAATAAAAGTATTTTATATTTAAACAAATTCTTAGTTAACTAAGTATCGAAAGTAAAATATTCAATACACTGAAATCTGGTTCGTATTGATTGAGAAATTGAGAGAAAGTTCTGGCAACTTTTGCTATGAAACAAATAATAAGAGTACAGTAACTATATTTAAAAAATTTGTTAATTGTATGAGACTTATGTTATAAATAAATATCGAAAGAAACGAAATGCAATACACAGAAATGTGGGATGGATTGAGAAATTGGGAGGAAAATCTGACAGCCTATACTTTAAAAAATTGTTTCACTATATGGGATTTATGTTATAAATAAATATCGAAAGAAAAGAAATCCAATACACTGAAATGTGGGATGGATTGAGAAGCTGAAAGAAAATTTTTGCTTTAGCTATAAATCAAATAATATAAGTACTGTATATTTAAACTATTTCTTAATTAAATAAGTACCGAAACTAAAATATCCAATACACTGAAATCTGGTACGTATTGGTTGAAAAATTGAGATAAAGTACTGGCAACTTTGGCTCTAAAACAAATAATAAAAGCATAGTCTGTTTAAAAAATTTGTTTATTTTATGAGATTTATGTTATAAATAAATATCGAAAGTATCGAAGGCAATACACTGAAATGTGAGAGGTGTGTGGGTTGTATGAGTATTGCTAAGAATTGGGAAATTCGGAGACAATTTTGGCAAAAATTAATAAAAGTGCTCTTCATTTAACAATTCTTTAAATATATGTTCATTAATCATGTAGAGGCCTTGGATTTAATCCCAATATCAATCATATTTGGTATTCTGCGAGGCACTGGCATTACATTAAACAAATCCACAACATTTGCGCACTTTGACCGCACATTGGGCTGCACTTGAGTTGCATTTGCATTTGCATTTGCAGCTGACTTCCCTTTAGTCATTTGTGAATATGCGCATTAAATATGCAGCACATGTTCTGACAGCCTTTGCCAGGGATCCGAGCCAAGCAGCCACTTCAACTACCACTCCAATTTCAGCTCCTGCTCCTGCTTCTGTTTTGAGTTGCGGCTTTTGTCGGTCACTTGCCACGATGCATGCACAACATGCACTTGCAATCAAACATGTCCGTCGAGCGCGCCATTTTGCAACATTCGTCAAGGGTCTGGGCGAAAGTGGTGGGAGTATTGCTGTGGCTTAAGACACAACAGCAGACGACGACGACGACATGGACTACCAGGCAGTCACAACTGCCGCCTCTTTGCTTATTTGCATACAACACTTTGACGCATTGTTCTGGGCCGGCCCAAAAGGGACAGCTGGCAGAAGCACATGCTGTGCCAACTGCTATCCCCCCCCAGCCACTTGACTCCCCCCTCGACTTGAGCACTAATTAAAAGCAAATTTAAGCATGCTCATACCACTTACAATCCACTACCAAAGGCAGACGCACAAAATTTACCAAATGATTACGCTCACAAACGATGCTCAATAGGAGCCAACGGGGCGTATGCGCAACGCAGAGACTGTGCTAGTGCTTGTGACTGGAAAGCGCTTCGCTCAGCCACCAAATAAGTGTTAATTAATTTGATTTTAAGCTGCAGACAATCGAAGAAGATCTGAGAACTTAGTACTGTCTTACAACGTGGCATCATTAACCCATTTAAGGTGCAAATCCAATTAGACAAAGACATAGGCAAAGTGAAATTCGAGTGCGCCTGCTGCAAGCAGTGCAAATACTTATTATACCTTGCATCCAGCAGCAATTGATAGGAATTCTTTGTTAAGGGTATAAAAGATGAGGATGAGAAGATTATTTTATTTAAAAATATTCTTTTTAGTTAATTTTTATAACTAAATTCGGGAATATAGTTGACTATAATTTTTAAATTTCTGTAAAAAAGAAAATATACCATTTTCAAGTGACTCTTTCTCTGTATGTTATTTTGACTGAACTGAATTGTTGTGAAACTGTTAATGTTTATATTATAATCTATTCAGAGGCGACCATAAATCACGGTTTGCTGAAAAAGCTTGCTTGCTTTTGGTAGCTTGGCACAGCCGTTGGCGTTAAGTGAAAATCTTTTAAGAGGGCCCAAGTAATGCACATAAATAATAAATACAACGCGAAATTAACTTTCCGGCGACAGTCGTCGTGCTCCACGTGCTCCAGGACGGTGTGTCCTGGTTGGTTTGTGGATCCGCGACTAGACCAAAAAACCAACACTGGAAGCCATTTTACTTATATATACATATATACTATATTATATTGTGTGTCACCTGGACGCCGTCAACTATTTAGAAATGCAAAGCACATTGAAAAGTTGAAAGCGTGCAACGTTGGTTTTGGTTTTGGTTACGGTTTTTGCTTTTAAGGTGCCAAAAGAAAGCAGAAAAAAATCCAAAGAGAAGGCCAGAGGGAGAAAAAGCCAAGAAGAAACTGTCAACGCACGCGTTAAGTTGACAGCCGTGGCCGCTAGGCAGTGAGTCGAGTTGGGGGGACAGTTAAGACTAAGGGAGGTAGTGAGAATCTCAGTGCGCAAGCTATAAAAATCATAAATTTTATTATGTATTAATGTCTGTGGGGCTGTTTGAAGCGACGGCAATGGCGACACTTTTTACGGCCAAAAGTAAACTCGCATTTGTGAATTATTGAAAAAGCTTAGCATACTTTTCAGCGCTTGGCAAGTTTAAGGTCAATAAAGGCGACCGCAGGCTGCTTTAAGACAACCAAAGACTGACAGAGGGGATGTGCGTGCATATTTGACTATTTTATTAGATTAAATTTCATATAAATGTGTTGATAATGCCAACCAGACATTGTCTAGACTAAGCACACACACACAGTCCAACACTGCTGACATTTGAGACAGCTGCAAAAGGTGGAAACAAAGATGAGGGGAAACAGGTAGATAGAGCATAACTTCATTGCATGGCTGTCACAAATGCCACAAAATCCGCAACGACTGCAATGCAATGCAAAATTAATAGCTGTTGCATTCGAGTATTTGTGTCTCAACTCAACTCAAGCTGGGATCGGATCAAAGTTTGTCTGGGTTGACAGGCACGCTCCGAATGTCAGCGACTGTCGTCGCTCTTTGACAGTACTACCAACTACCGAGTACCGAGCTACAGGCTATAATTCAAACATCATCATCATTTAGCAGAAATGTCAAGGGCAAGTGTGCCAGTAAAAACTTTACTTTTGCTGACGTTGAATGTGTGATTTATGCAATGGGAAATCGCATTTGAATTTTTACCATTTTACTACTTTTTGCTTTATCATTGAAGTGCTCAAAGCCTTTAATCGGTGTCCGGCTAAAAAGTTGAGAATAAAAAAATTGTTGCAGGAAATTGCTTGTGCACAGTTTTCTTTATGCTGCAGTTTCACAATAATATACAGGGTGAGTTATTTTAAGGTAAGAATATATTTGGAAAATTAAGTTACATTCTCAGCTGATTTAATTAAAAGTCGTATAAGTAACGATTACTTTTTTAAACTCAATCCTACGTTTCATCCTAAAATTGTACATACAAAAAAGTTTGATAAACCAAAAAAAAAAGAAATCAGATGAACAGGGTGAGTTATTTAAGGTCAAAAATATATTTGGAAAATTATCTAAAGTTACATTCTCATTTTTAACTCAATCCTACTATTCATCCTGAAATTTTACCTACAACAAAATTTGATTAACCAAAAAATACATTTAACGAGAGTTTCCGCAAGGAAGTTAGGCAAATAACAGATGAAAAGGAGTGATTTATTTTAAATTTAATCTTACGTTTGACCCTGAAAGATTTCCCTTGTCGAAAAGATTAATTTCAAAATGAATATCTAAAACACAGACTTATTGAAACTCAGCTCAGTTGATAAGTGAAAAGTTTCAGTTCGCTTAAATTGTTGTTGAACTAAACTAAACAAGACACCCTGTATGTATTTGGTATAAGAAACATTCAAAGTGACATTTGCATTTTATTGTTGAATGCCGGGCATTACAACGCCAACTTTCTGCTCTTTGGCTTATTGTGCAATTTCCTAGCTGCTCCTGGCTCCATCCTCTTATCATGGCTCTTCCACTTTCTTGCCTCTGAGTGTGTCTGCATGAAATAAGAGTTAATCTTGCGTCCACTGGGAACTTACACACGCACACACAGACACACAAAGACACACACAAAGTTGAGTAGCCAACATCTTTGAGTCTGTGTAACAGATGTCCTTGATATTTCATTTGAAGGCAACGTTTGCTAGCGATATTTCAAAGGCAAATGTCGTCTGCTTTAGATTCGGGTGCAATTTTCTTTTGTGCGACATCAAAGTGCAACTTCATCAAGTAAATCCCTCAGCCGAAAGCCGATAAGGCAGTCGACATTGCCTTCTTATGAGCCAAATATGCCACAAAGTATGCAATAATATTGTAACAATCGAATTGTCAACGCTGCTTTCTTTAATAATATTGCTTTTAATAATATTTTAATAGAAACAGCAAGTCTCTGTCATTTTTCCTAGTCTCCTTTTGGTGGTTGCTTTTGATGTCGCGGTGCACAGGTTCTCGAGCAGCTGGAGACGTTTTGATGGATGGATAGAAGTACGGAAGCATAAGTAAAGTTGTTTTCGTCCAACTTACATATCATAAATCATGTGATATTTGTTATTCTTTTGCAACAAACGGGTAGATTGGCTTTAACATATGGTTTGTTGCCACTTGAGTCTAAGCAGTTGAATCTGGATACACAGAATTAAATCATAAATAAACGAAAATTAATGGAATAAATACGGATTATCATCAGAACAATTACTGTTTCTGGTACAATCCGAAATTAGTATTGCACTAAAAGGTTTCCCTTTGTTTCCCTGATAGTAATAATTAAATAAGTCACAATTAATAACAAAATATTTTTGATAAATATGGATTAGAATTTCATGACAATTCGATTGGCATTTATTTTGTTTATTATTATTTTGGCAGTTCTTCAAAGTTAACTTATATTTAAAGTACTTTTCACAGTTAAACTTTGCTAAATTATAAAAAACTTCGTAAAAAACACAGCTAAGATTGGGGCTCTAAATTTAAAAAAATTTTATTTTCTTATATTTAATTATATAAATTTAATGACTGCGGCGGCGGATCTCATTATTATTTATTATATTAAATAAGACCACTGAATTTAATAATATTTTTAGCTTTTTTGCTAGTATTGCATGTGAATTGTAGGGTATATTAATGTCGTCTTCTTATCTCAACTATATTTCATCTTTCTGGCTGCATAATTATTCAGGACACTCTTGACATGACACACGACTTGTTCGTTTTCATAGATACGTTGAGGTATTTCTAGTATTTCTGGTGTCGTGTGGCTTATTAAATCTTGTGGTTGTATGTGTACATATATGTGTGTGTGTGTGTGGCGTATTTTCAGCTTCACTGAAGCAAAATAATTGGGCCATGTTGTTGGCCAGGTAACGAGTAGAAGCTAAACAGGGAGAGCATTGCCATGGCTAAGGTCAACTGCACGTTGTTTGGTTCTTGGTTCTTGGCTCTATCTTTGGCTTGTAGTCTCGAGCCAATTGGTCGTCTTGTTAGCTTGTTCACAATAGCCTTAAAGCTATTGATATTGCCCGGTCAATACCTTGGGGAAAATGCGCGTGTATTGTAAATGTAGCATACATATTTTGAGGACATTTTTAATTAAAAGTTTGCAGCAGATGACTTGACTGAAAGCTGGCCCAAGATTCGAGCATAATAAGTCACCTGGTCATGAGTCAGCCGGAACTTAATCTCTCCCACTCTCTCTTCCCAATGACAGTTGAGTCTCGTCTCTTCCGCTTTTTTTTTCGTTGTCTGCTTTTCAGTGCCGAGGTAATTAACTCTCAAACTACCTGGCTGACAACTTTTTGGTCAACATTTAGCGAGCTTGGATTTTCCAAAATGGCTGCTGGACCAATAAAGCACCGTTAGCTGGTCATTTTACAGCGTCGCCTGTTGGTTTAGTGTGATTCTCAAAACATTGTTTAATTGTTGTGACCTGTAATAACAATGAGCAACAGCTGCTGAGGATTTGTGATTTTCTTTTCAAAGGCTTTGCTTTTTTTTTTAAAGATTTGAGAGCTGTGGACAGCGATAACACCAAAGGGAAACTTTTAGAAGTTTTAATTTGGGGTTAGTATTACACACTTTTAAGGGTAGAATTGACCTTAAAGTGTTTTATAAAACCATATTGTTTTTCAGCTGATTTACTTCATAATCATATTTTAAGCTTTATGCTAGAAATAAATTCACAGGTGCTTAACCATTTTTGGAAGTTGCATTTCCCAAGCTCGATATTAAAACTTAAAAAAAAAATACTCTTTTATTTCAAAGGTATTAAATAAAAGTCCATTTAAAAATTTGTTTATATATTAAATAGGCAATTATCGATTGGTTTCAGTTATATTACAGATATTTAAAGATATTTTGACAAATTTAAAAATATATGCGTTAAAATTGTAGTAGACTTTAAAAAGCTGTCCATATAAATTAAATTAGCCTTACAAATCATTCACAAATTTTGGCTATAGCTTAAATACATTTCCGATTACAGAATCAAAACTTGATTTATTTATGTTCACTTATTATTTTCTTTACATTTTCAACAAACATTTTAAACATTTTCAGGAACTTTAAGTTGTTTTAACTTCTTTATAAAACGAGCTGGTCCTGATTCAACACTTGTTTATATGCAATGGTAAATTGCTTGTTTTGCTAGTGAACTTTGAAATTTTCGTGTTGTCTGGCAATTGCTAAAGTTTAAATTGCATGCGAATCGAGCGAGGAAATCTGTCGCGCTCGATTAACGTTCAGATGGCAACACATACTTGAACATGCGGACACATTTGTGTGGCATTGGCAGCGAAACTTGCAATGGACAAGCCAGGCTTATTTGCATTTTTAATTAACTAACAAGTGCTTGCAATTACGGCCGCCCAAGTTCAGAGCTCTATTACCATATAAATGTGAATAATAACAGCTGCTGGCAGGAGGAGAAATCTCTCTCCTGCCGTAAATCAATTAGGCGTAAATGTGTATTTTGAGCCAAACAGTACTTGGCATAAATTACTGAAGAATGGACAGTGTCATTGCATATTTTAAGCACTTTATTTCACAGATCGTAACGATTATTGTTTAAAAAAAAATTAAAATTTTTTTTTTATGTTAATAAAAATTTTTAAAATAAATAATAAATATTGATTTGAATTAAAAAATCAACGTGTGAGTATAACTTTTATTTATTTAATTATCGTTTACTGCAAAAAAAATTTAAATTTTAAAAATGAATACATATTTTATTTAAAATATTTTGTATTATTTATATTTTTCGCTTTGTTGGTTATTTGGCATTTTTATTTTAAAATTCCTGCTTTAATTACGCAGATTTTTATCAAATTAAAAGTCTCTTTTGTCCTGACAAAACTGTCAAAAGTTGTAAAGATGCCAAACATGTGGCATGCTTTGTGCAGATTATGTCATGAATATGTTAAACTGTTGCCACTTTGACAGTCGCTGCTAAGGGGTTGGAATTGGCCCAACTTGAAAGTCTCTTTTTGACATTTATTAGGCTGTCTTTGGTTGTGTGTGTGTGTGTGTGTGTGTGCCGTGTTGCATTCCCCCTCAAATGCAGCCAACACAATTTGACAAGTTGAGCGTAACAACGCCAAACAACGACTGACAGCGCAAATATTTTAACAACTTACTTGACTAACTCACCAACTAACTCACTGGCAGACAGACTGACTGACTGAATAGATGGTTGACTCACCTGTCCTGCAGTTACCTTTGCTACACGGCATTTTCCATTGTCGACGACTTGAGTAAATTTTGTGCGCTTGACATAAATCAAATGTGATAATATTTTATAATACATATTCAATAGTCGTTGGCAATATTTTTCTTGATTTTTGGCTGCTCGTGCGACACTAATTTGGTAATCAATTACAGTTATTTCCACCCACATTCACACATCTACAACTTTTGAATTTCAATAAGCATAATGTGGTTATATATTTTTTGTAAAATTTTATTTTTTTCGCTTGGTTGAACAACGATGTGGCCTGGAAATTACGGGCAGAGCAACAGTTACATAAGGCGTATGAGTAATATTTGTGTGCTCTACATTTTCGAAAACTTCTGTTGACAATATTTTAAACATTTCTATACTTTTAATTTAGCTTTATATATTTTCAATTTATATTTTTATTTATTTATCAATATTGATGACTTTTTCGATATGTGTTTTCTAAACTTTTTTAATCAGTTTATAAAAAAAATTACGTTACCAATTATTTTTATTTGCTTATTAAATACATAATTCTTATTTTTAGTTAAGAAAAAAATTATGTAAACAATTATTTTCCAATTATTATTTTTATATATTTTCCAATTATTATATATTATTTATTTAATGATTCTTTTTTTAGTTTTAATTTCAAAGTTTAAAATAATACTTGCACTTTTTTTTTTGCTTTAAAGTTAAAGTTATTTATCTTTACAAATTCTTTCAATATTTTTCGATTTTAATCGATATGATTTCCCACTAGAATTTTCTTTCAATATATTTATTCGATTAATACCATCTGGACCTAATTACTTTCCCATGCCAACTCATCTAATGCTATCTTGATAGTTGCTTTTGCAGTGTATTTGTGTGACTTGCAACTCTAACCGAACAGAAATTCCCCAGTTGTCGTCATTCCAATGTCGCAGGTATGCGTCAAACAATCCACATACGAGTATACTCCCCTCCCACTCTGCCACCCAAAACACCCCTTATATATGAACATATGTATGGCATATAGTATTACCGTCGCGACATGGAAATGAAAAATGATTGCCTGCTGTGCCTTTTTGGTCGCGCAATTCACAATTCAGTATTCGTGTGGTGTATGTTTAAAGTTCAGTTTGGATTGTTGTATAAATAAAATTACGCATACGCCCCGTTGACATGTCGTACACTAAATAATGTAGAAGTTAAAGGCAAACCATGCCAAGCGGTTTCGCACGCTGCCCCAAGGGAATCTCTGATGGCTGCCTGACCTACCACAACTGCCACAGACAACAACAACAACAACAACAACAAGAGCGACAACAATAACAACTACGACAAGAACCACAGACAAACAAACTATGCTTAATTGCAAAGGGGTTCTGGGACCTCGACTCGACTCTCTCAGAAAGTCAAGTAAATGTCTCAATAAACTGCAAAAGTTACCCAGGCGAACCACTTGGGAGCACGACTTAACCTCAATTTTGATTAACAATGTCTGGCAATGAAGCTGTCAACGTGCGGCCAGAACAAACACACACACACACACACACACCCTGAGCCACAGTCAAGACAGGCAGACAGACAGCCAGGTTGAACTGGGAGGATTCTCCTCACTGTTAGGGCTGTCCTGAAAAATGAGCACAATTTGTTTGTTGGCTTGCCAGCTGCGACGGCAGCCAGCCACTTGGGTAGACCTCGATCCGGACTCCGACCCCGACCCCGAACCCGATCCCTGTCTGCGACCCGCAACTCCAACTCGCACCAATTTGCCGCAAATATATATTTTATTTGTGCACATTATTCATTTGCTAATAACATGTTTATGGGCGAACGTTTGGCGTTGCCACCTTTTAAAGTGTTCCGTTGCCTTCTGTGGCCCTTGCTCCGCCTTGAATTGCATCACATAATGCTCCAGCTGACTGGACATATTCTGACGCAGTTTCAATGTGGGCGTGGTCACTTCTATGTCCATTCTACGCATACTACGCAATCGCTGACTCAGTCCCCGCATGCCAAAGGCGGGCACTTCGATGCACAGGAAATAGGCCAGCTCCATGCCGCTAATGAGCGAGCAGCCCAGAAAGAGTCCGGCAATGCCACCAAAACTAACTGTAAAGATGTGTATTTTGGAGAGTAATCAATTAAAATAAAAGAAGTCCGAAATAAACATATGTTGGATTGGCTACAATCGAGCCAACTCGACTATGAGAGACTCTGCACTTAGTCGAAAATCCAAGGATTTTGAAAACGTTAGTATAAATAATATAAATCTTTGAAAAGATAAGCGGAAAAGGCTTAAGTCGAGTTCCCGACTATAGGATACCAATTACCTATTGAAATATATATAAACTATTTTTTAATGTATACTTTAAGGCACTCTCATTGCTTAAAAACTTAAATCAGCCATTACCATAAAAAGATTGGGTTTCGCCAAAACAATTGGCCAACTCCCTCAGGCGCCCTCATAACTATCTGAGCTCATCGTAAATCCTTTGCGTTTAGCAACAGGTTAGGTCTTCTTTTTAATATATTAATTGTGTTGGTTACGTCACTAATTTGAATGTTCGGATTCCACGCTTGTCTAATAAACTTTGTTATTGTTATTGTTTAAAAAAAAAAAAAAAAAAAAAAAGCCATTAGAATAATAGCTAATAATTGTAGTTAGCGTGCGTGTGGTGGCTTTTCGCGATTTGCGGATAGGCAAAGGGGCGTGGCAAAAATTTAACACAAACTTGATCTGTGTTGGGTTTATAGAAGTCTGTGTCCCAAATGTGGTTGCTCTAGCTCTTATAATCTCTGAGTTCTAGGCGCTTACAGACGGACGGACGGACATGACTATATCGGCTCGGCTCTTGATGCTGATACTTTATAGAAGAGCTGGGCACGAAATCTAAATTTGGGAGCACTACAACAACATTAACAACAACCCTATTAGAGTCTACGTAAATTGGGAGCAGCCGCTGCTCCCGGAGCCACTGCGTGCCCACAGCTGCTTTATAGGGTCGAAGATGCTTTCTTCTCCCTGTTACATACATTTTAACGAATGTAATATACCCTGTTACTTATTTTTTATGTAACGGGAATAAAAATTAAATTAAAACAAAACAACATAAAACGTAATCTTCTGATGCGAGCTTTATGTATGATATACTTTAGTACTGCTGAATTAAATACAGAAATTGAAATGGAAAGAGTCGTTCAATCGCCTTCTTTTACTGAGGCAATTGCATGTTCTCTTTTGGCTTTTACTAACCCATTAAGTCGACCCATCCAAAAACCAAGCTGGTACGATAGACCATAAGGGTTTCGAAGCGGAAATGCACATCCAAGTCCACATATGATGAATTGCCAACCACTTCCGGCGGCAGAAACGATGGTCGCACATCGTTGACATAGTTGAGCGAGTAACAGTTGCGAAAACACTTGCAGACCATGCCCTCATAATTGTTACGCACAAAATGCTCCTCTCCAGGCTGATGTGAGTACAGAAGTTTATCTGTGTGACATTTAGAAGTATACTTCGTCAAATAATAGAGAAAGAGAGAGAGACATTTACGTATATACGTACCATTGTTTTCCGCCAGGCAGAGTAAATCCTGAGAGCGGCAAGAACGATACTGGCCTGCAAGTGAAGAGCAGAGCTTGAAGTCCCTGTTGCGGTTTGAATGGAACGTGCTTACCCGGCGGAAAAAGCAAGTCCATTGTGCAATTACAGTAGCGCACCAAGTACTCCTGATGGCACTCCGATTGGCAATTCTCAATCATGTAAATGTAGCCCAGCAATGACTTGAAGTCGCGACTGTTGTGCTCATCCTGCAAAGTAAATTGAACAGTTTAATTGAATCAAATTAAAGGAATCAAAATGGAGAGAAAAGAAGGAAAGATATATTTAAATGAGAAAAACATTCATATTTGATATAGCATGAATAGAGAGTAGATTTTAAATAAATATCTAAAAAAATGGTTAAAATAAAAGACATTTAATTAAAAATCTAAGTAAATAATTTAGTTCAAAAATTAATGCATTCTCACTCTTTTTGGCTTATTTTAGTTTGCTAATTTGAGTTTATTAATTATTTTCTTAGTTAAAAGCTTCCTTCTTTTGTATTTATATTTTTTTTTTTTTGCTTTGTATTATGTTGACTTTATAAGCAAGGTGACATATTTATTCAGAACGGCCTCTTTCTTGTGCTCTTATTTTGATCAGTATGTGAGCATACTTCCTGGAGAAAAGCTTACATAACTAACAGGGATTAAAACCCTTACCTAACCGTAACCTCTAACCGGTAAAAACCGATAGAAATTAAAAACCGTAACAGAAACCGTAGCCGGAAAAAAAATTTTCAATTGACCGAAACCTTAATACCGAAACTCTGTTAAATCGTCGAAATAACTGTTTGTTAACCGTTTCATTTATAAGGGTTTATTTCGGTTTTTCATACATCCAAAACCAAAAAAAAAAATAAATGCAAGATGCAAAAAATAATCTGAATTTTATTTCCCTATGCATGAACTTTTTTTTAAATTTTTATTTCCAATTATTACGATAAAAATTGAAAAAAAGTTTTAATTTTTTATTGTTATTTTAAAAATTTCAAATAAGAGTTATGGTGTAACTTTTAAATAAAATTTTAAAAGCATCTTTTGTTTGAAATTTTTATTATAAAAATTTAAAAATCAAGTTAAAAATAATTTAGAACGAAAAGTCTTGTTTGCGATCTCTGATATTTTGATATTAGTTTTGAATTTTATTTTTGATTTTCATTTTTATTGATTTTTATTTTTATCATTTATTATTGCCTATTTAATTATTATTATTATATTATTAATATAAATATATTTATCCAAGCAATTATTTTTTTTGCGAACCGATACCATACCGGTATTTTAAAACCGAAACATACAAAGACCGGATCACCTTACGAAACATTTATCCAAAGATTTTGCGTAACCGAAAACCTAAATGCGAACAGAACCGAAACAGTAACAGAAACCGATATTCGTTTCGCTTTGAATCCCTTATAACTAAAAATATTTCTCTTTTTGTTGTTACACAAATGTGATCCTGAGGTAAAGTGATTACGTCACCATTTGTATAATTTCACCATTTGTCAACAGAGAATAAAACCGTAAACTCTGTGCACTATATTATATGTAATTTACATTATATTTCATAATAGATTTTAGTTTTATAACACTTTAAAATTGTTTTGGTATTAGTCCCTGTTAGTCAAAATTCTTATACTAGGGTGCCACAGAAATCTCTTTCACTTGAAATTGACGTACATTTGTATGAAATTTACGTCATTTTTCAGGTGAAAGAGATTTCTGTGGCACCCCAGATAGGCTTCAAAAATTGAAATAAACTAACATCGAACACACACTGGCGCTGAGCGGAGCTTACAGATCGAGTGTCGTTATCGTAAAAGTAGATTGTGGGCTCGATTTCGATCGATGTTTGAGTGTTGGCTGGCACGCTGTACGGACTGTTGTGCCAGACATAGGGCTCGGTGAGCATCACCTCGATGCCCTTATCATTATGTCCGAGCGGCCAGTGTTTTTCCGGATTGATGAGAACGCGGACAAAGAGAGCACTCATGGGTCCGGCGGAACCCGTTCGCCAGGGCCACATGGGATCGAGGAGCTGCATGCGTTTGCCCTCGACGGTCTCCAGGGAGTTGAAGGACCAGCACAGGCCGTTCTTGCTGCGTCGCTTCGAGAAGATCTCGCAGCAGTTGTAGGGGTAATGACGCCACTTGCAGTCGGTCAGCAGCTCGTCACAGGTCCAGGTCATAAAGTCGACGACGAGACTGAAGTTGACGTGGCTCAGCTGCTGTGTGGGCTCGTTTCGCAGTCGCTCAAAGGACTGAAAGTGGCCAAATGACATGTCATCGTAGCTGCCGACAATTCTCTCGAACAATTGCAACTGCAATGCATCGCTGTCATTGGCCATGAAGCGTCTCTTGGCCAGGTCCAATCGCTGCCAGTTGAGGCGATTGCGATTGCATATGGTGATGACCGGATATGCAATGCGATAGACCGGATATCGCGTGCTGTCCACCACGGTCTGAAAGTTGCCATCATTATACCGTTGCGACAGTATCAGACACACATAGACGGCACCCAAAAAGGCGCTCACAAATGTGCACAGCCAGATGAAGCGCTCCCAGCGACTGGCACGTGATGACAGCAGTCTGTCCAAACCATGGATCGTCGTCCGTTTGCCAAACCTCAGGGCCAACTGCCAGACGGCATCGCCCAGCTGGCCCAACAGCTGCTGATGGCGACGCGGCAATAGCCGGGATTTCACTTCTGGCCGTGCCGTAGGATAATGAGCCAGCGTCATGGCTGGCTTGACAGAACTCAACTGAACTGAACTGAAATAGTTTTTCACTCACTTTGGTTCTTTTATAGCCGGTGCTCTCTACGTGTCGGAATGTTTTGTAGATAATTAGATAGCTGGCCATGTCACGGGGTCGCGCTAACGTGTTTAACGCCTATTAAACTCGTTGGGGACAGCTTGACACACAGGTCAAGTTAGCCCTAATCGTTGCCCGCTCTATTCTGTTCTATTCAGTCTGCCCTGGAGACTCGACTTGACTTGATTTGCATCAATGATTTGTACCCAATATATATGTCAAACTAATTGGGCAAACACAAAATTCAATTGAGTGCAAATGATTTGCACACAGAGATTAGGAAGAGCATATCTAACTGTGATAGAGAATAGCTTACACTCTATCTGAAATACTTGAGTTGCTGAACACGATATCATGTTGATGGAAAACATTTACTGGAAAAAGTAAATAGTAAAAAAGGCTATAGACTTAACAAAATTTGAATAAGAGCAAGATTTGGCATTTTTTGAGATTTCATAATAAATTTTATCCAACATATTTATTTTTATAAATTTTATTATAGTTAAGATTATAGGATTTTTAGGATAAAATTTGTCCACTGCTCTAAAATACACATACAATTAAAGATAGAATAATATAGCAATACTTTTTAAAATAAAATTGATCTCAACTCTTGATTATTCAGTTTTTGGACTTTTACAATATTTAAATAAAATTATAGATCGCAAAATATAAAAAACAATGACTTAGATTTCATTTAAGTACTTTTTTATATAATTTCCTACTTAAACTGTTTAGCTTAGCGTCCCTATAAAGTAAGGGTATACAATGAAGAATCTCTCAGGTTCGCTATAAAAAGCTTTGTCTCACCAAAAATATTGACCAGAAAATGCAGAACCACCAATTGAGAACAGTGATACGAAGGCGTCGGGCACTTCATGCTTGGCAAACAGAACAGCCACAAAAACAGCCGAGTTATGACATCGTCTGGATGCAGTTCATCAGTCGGTACACAATTGGGTCACACATACACGGATTCTATCAGCTCTTCTGGCCACCAATGCGTCGACGAATGCGGTGAGTTGGTGAAGAAAAGTCGGTGCTTGAATAAAGACATTGATGGTTTAGTTTACTCTGGGCATTGGCGCTGATCTCTGCGTTGACGGTGCTCATCTATGTAACCTATTTGCTGGGGGAGCGACATCAACGTCATCACTTCCACACGGTAATCGCAGAGTCGCGTTGGCCCATTCAAAACATAGCTTTCCCCGTGATTGTGGTCTGCAATAAGAATCGCTTGAACTGGTCTCGTCTGCCGCAGATAATCCAACGATACAACATAAGCGAGGCTCAGCAGCCGCTCCTGGAGCGGATCCTTACCGGCTACGATGCCCTTAGCTTTGCTCGGTTCGATGTCTTTGCTCCTCTGAAGGATCAGCCTCTGCAGACGTTGAACCATCTCAACTTTACCCGAATCGCAATCGAGATGGCCTGGCGTTGTGATGAACTGCTCGCAGAATGCAGGTGGCAAACCAAATCTGTAGATTGTTGTGAACTATTTAGGCCACGAAGGTTGCCCTATGGCGCCTGCCTGGCCTTTAACGAAGTGGAGCAACGTGCCATTGTGGCAATTGAATCCGGCTCTGGTTTGATGGTCCGTCTCCGGCTAAACGAGGCTCAACATGCGCCGAACAATCAGGAGATCAAAGGCTTTCTGGTGCGTAGACAGATAAAGAACCATACCTAAATTAATTTCGTATGAACTTGATTTAGATTCCTATAATCCATACGTGATAGAGCAGGAAAATACCTTAACCAAGTATATTAAATCTTTTTATTTATTTATTTTTAATCAAGTTAAACTAGAAAATTTTCTAGAAAGTACGAAAATTTGTTATATTATATAAATCAATATGCTTTAAGTCTTGCTTAGAATTCGCAACTGGTTCTAGCTTGACTGTTGTTCGAGAATTCACTTTTTAATACTTCCATTTATATCAGAACATTTTAAATGTGAAATTTCTAAAGCATTTCCATGTTTAATCTAATTCGAAATAGGTTTGAGTTGTTGGACTTTATGTTAGTAATCTTAGTGAGAAAGCAATTTTGGGTTTGGGTTTTTATTTTTGCACATTTGTACCGAGCAAATCTAACATTTGACCCTTTTAAAATAGGTCAATGTTTTGGAACCAAATGTGTGGTTCGATTTTCCCATTGAGGTCTTGCCGGATATGGACAGCACCATTGGCATCAGGGCCGTTTATCACTACTATGACGAAGGTACCTTATCCATGCCTAGCCAGCAAAGGATGTGTCTGCAGGACTATGAGCATGTTAGCGATAATATTCACACACTACAGGGCCTCAAATATATGATGGAAAACTGTTTTGCGGAATGTCAACAATTGTATATGTTGCGCTATTGCAATTGTACTATGGACTTGTTCTATCCCCCATCGGATCATGTTGCCTGCCAGCTGAAGGATCTGCCCTGTCTGGCAGCTAACAATCATCGATTGGAAAACTACGAGCAACCTGGAGAGCATTCTTATGTGGCCCAGGCCGAAACGGGTCTCATCTGTGAATGTCTGCACAACTGCAAATCGTTGACCCTGATCAATGATGTCCGTAAACGTCTCCAAAGTCCCTGGCAAAGAGTCAACGCCAGTGACAGGACATCCGGGCGTCCAGAGAATCGATCAATGCTCCTTGATGTGTACTACAAGCGATACAATATTCTGGTCTATAAAACCAGTTTGATATACAGTTGGATGGACCTAATGGGTAGGTTGAATTCGCTTTATAGACAATCTAACATTTAAGAATTTATGTAAGTAAATTTAACTATAGAATATTCGTAAATGTTATGGGTATTACTGTCTATAAGTGATGTTAAAACACATTTAAATGTCGATAACTCGATCTTAAGGAAGCGATTGTCAAGTAGTCTATTACGGCTTTTTTTATGGACGTTTTGAATTAGTTAAATCAAAATAAAAAATCCAGTGATGTCTGTTTATCATAGCTTATTTAAAGTATTAAGTTCAGTCGTATTAAAAACCATTAAATAACCTTTTCAAAGATTTCAAACTTTCATAGCTTTGTCAAAATGTATTTTCTTCTATAATGTACATTTTATTATTGTTTGACTTATTTTATTAATTTGCTACAGAATTTCATTTATTTAATTGTTTTTCTTCACCTCTTTTCACTTTTCTTATAGCTACCCTTTGACACTTTTTCAAACACTTCAAGCTTTCCTAACTTTGTCAATACTAAATCGATTTGTGAAATGTCAATTTTATCTTTGATTAACTTTTAATTTGATTTGACATCAAAATTTTATTCATTCAGAAAAGTAATTTTTTTACTTTTTCTGTTCACATTTTCCATACTTCTCTTTGATTCTGTATTATCAATGTACTTTTAAGCTATATAATTTTCAATAATTTTAAATTAAACAATTTACAAGTATCTTGCTTGCAGTTTCATTTGGAGCAATTTGTCAACTCTGCCTGGGCTGCTCCATCATTGGCCTTCTGGAGGTATTGTACTTTGGCCTGATCGATGTGCCCCATTTCTGTTGGCGACGCTATGCACTGAGGCGATTTGGTTAAACTATCCAAATAAAAACGACAATGGTCGGACGCTCTTATGCTTGATGTGCATTTTATTTTTGTTTATTGCCTGCCGTTTATGGTCTGGTGGACACTGAAGAGCTCGGGACTTGGCTTGTGTGTGACATATGCAAAGCATTTGCTGGCAGAAATGTTTATTGTTCTTTCGCACTACCCTCTGGGGGTAACACTTTCAATTGCTTGAAGGGCGGCAAATCAAAAGCTTGGACAGAGCTTTTGTAAAAGCTTTCCAAGCAGAGCAGGCATTAAAAGCAGTGTAAGCTGTAGAAGTGCCATAAAAAACATCGCGCGAAACGGAAGTAAAACATCGCATGTAGAAATTATAGCACATACAAATATAGAATACAGCAAAACATCGAAACATAGTCACATGTTCTATGTTTCTATGTTAAGCTACGTTGCAGTTGTTGAAACATAGCACGTAGAATACTGCTAGCCTTTCATGCCACTTAATTTATAGCAAAACATAGATTTTGCTGAAGCAGTACAATTCCTTTCTGTAGTTGTTCTACTGTCCGCTTCAAGGATACAAAAAGCAGATGAAGATGTTTATTTTCGTACTTTTTCATCTTTTAACTGCACGAGTTATAGAAGAACTATTAGTTTTTTTTTTTAATTGAAAAACAATTTTAGACACTTATTTCTCAACATGAATTTTCAAAAAAAAAATTACTACTCTGTTAGAAATTCAAGGTTGTCCAGAAAAATGGCTAAATCAGTAAAAGTATTCACTGCTAACGGATAACATAGTTATAAATACTTTTGAATATCAATCGAGGCAACAAATTTTTAGCATGGGGCTAGTTTTTAGATTCTGACCAATGGATAGAGCTTTCTTCTCTTGATCAATCAATCTGTTGTTAATTCTATATTCTGATCATTTATTTTTTAGCATTAACGTGAAATTTGAAAATATTTGGTATATTTTAAAAGTTTTGAAATAATTTAGTCATTATATATTGTGTTATTAAAATATCAGGAATATATTTTTCATGTAAATAATTATAATTATAATTTGTTAAGTATAGAATACGTTGTAATAGTTTAGAGTCTAGGTCGACGATTTTAAATAAAATGTAATTTCTGGCGTCATTATTAAGAAAAAAAAGTCTGCTTCAAAGCGGAAAATGAGTTGTTTTTTTTTTATGTTTTTTAAATGACGGGAAGTATGTATATATTTTTGCGTTTCATTCCGAAGAACTTAAAAAAACACATGCTTGACTACAGATTCACGGTGGGAATCGAACCTAGCTATTTTTACAACTAAATATGTGACAGGCCAGCGAATCTAACCACTGAGACACCGGACCACACTGGAAAGTGTATTTCACATTCGAGCTTTAAATGTGGAAGTGTTTATTAAAAATGACATATGTTACAGTGTATTAAAATCATTTGTTTTATTGTTGGACAAATCTTTTAGCTGCTTATCCATTTAGAAGGTGTTAAGGGAACGCCAATAGTGTCAGTTTTTATTAGATACAAGAAGATTTTCACAGTTAAAACCTTATACTTTTGGGACTTATCAGCTTAGCCACTAAAAATATAGAATGCTGGACTGTCGTTTAAGTTGTTTTTTAACGGTTTATTGACTAGCCGCGGGCTGCGACTTAACTGCTGCAATGTCGCTCTAACAAGCAGCATCCGGACGGGACTTGGGGCATGTCTACCAAATACATTCATACATATATACCACAGTCGCCTTGTCGAAATTACGCTCATAAACGTGACTTGACATAATAATCTTTGACTGGCGCTCGAACTGCGCCCGCTGGCTTTGTCTCTTACTTCTCGCATTTCTTTTTTGATTTCGTTTTTTTTGTTTTTTTTGCTTTTTGCCAGTCAGACATACATACATAACAGATGTCCTTATACAAGCACTATGTATGTATATATCTAGTCTATTTTATGCCCTTTGTGGCTTGAACCAAAAAGGGTGTAATAAATTTGTCTGTTGCACAGATTGTAGGTGGCATTTGCAAGTCTATTAATAAACTTTGATCACTTCAATTAACTATAATGTACATATTTACTCGTATTTGCATATTATATTGATATTCTTAAACTAATAAATTGCAAGAAATAGAGTTATGTTCTTTATTTATATTTTTATTTTTTAATATTAAGCTAATAATCTAATTTATATCATTTATGTTACTAACCTTTAATTATGTGTTCCTTCGCAGGGCATCTTCTAGTCGTGCAGTCTCCACTTATTGTTGCGGGGTAATGGCGTTAATTTTTTCGCCGCCTTTTCTTGTATTTTCTTTTAATTTTTTATTGCTTGAGTTTTTTTTTGTTGTTGTTGTTGTTTGGGGTCAAGCTTTGGTTTTTTGTTGTCTTTTGGGGTCAGCAGCCGGTTGGCTAATATTGCAAAAATTTCATTAGTTTTACAAACAAGCAAACAAACAAAGCAAGAAACAAATATTTGTGCTTGAATTTTTTAGCAGTTTAGTTGGCAGTTGTTGTTGTCCTGCTGTTGTTGTTGTTGTTGGCCAGTGCTACGCTTTTATCTAAAATAAAAAAGGAGCACCAGCTGGGGTTATGGCCAGGTTCAGGTGAAGCCAACAGTCGCCTGGGATCTAGCGTAAATAAATAAACGGAAAAACCAAGAACAAAAACCTTCACAACAAACACGAATACGGAGTTCACTTACACAGTTCGTCCGAACACAATTAAATATGTAATCAATTGTTTATTTACGTGTATAACAACAAAACAAAAGTGTAATGAAAAAGTCAAGAAATTAATGTAAATATAATCAATGACTTACCAATTCAAGTATTTCTTAAAATTAAATGATATTTACTCGGTAGCCGTTTCATTTAGATGGATATTAAATTCAAGAAAATCTGATATAAATGAAAAGTAGTTGATCACAATTTGTGGTTTGTTCGCCAATCAAGTGGAGATTTGATAATATAATTTATTTTGACACTTAGTCTAAATACTCTAACGTAGAGTATGCGAATACAAATGGCGCGTGCGCTATTTCAAAATTACTTTGGTTCTTTTAATTGAAAAACTGTAATGGGGGACAGTATATATACGAGAATAGTTGTTAGTGTTAGAAAAAAACACGTAAAGCTACAAACATTCATAAACCAAACACATTCTATATATGTTTATACACACATATATTACAATTTTAGATGGCTCGCTAATTTGGTAGTTTAAAATGCATAGTGTCCAGTCATGTGTGCCATATGTTTTTTTGATCCATGTGTGTCCGGGAAATGCTCTCATGACTTCACAATAACTAAACAAAAAAACGACGATGCGACCCATTTTGTGGGTAATTAGATGTCTCTGTTGTCCTTTGACCCTACCTCCTACCCCCTGCCCCCAATGGCCCCGCAGTCAAAGCACAATGAAGTGGAGCCGCTTGGACAGCGTTTGCTGCTGTTTAACTTGCCCTTTTTCAGTGTCCTGCCGCTTGAAAATGGCTGAAATAAGAGTATCACGAGTTGGCATTAACGATTTCATAATGAGCTTTGACAAATGAATTTTTAAATTAAATATACTCGTAGTTTGGATTTTTTTTACTTAAAATCTATTAAAAATTCAATGGTTCCTAATATATGTAATTATTCGACAGGAGGTGTAAATAGATTCATACACTGATAACAAAAATTATCCAAAATTAAGATTTTGGCCAGTGATTTGTTTCTTTCTCCGATAACAAAATATTAAAAAAAAGTATATAAAATTTATGGTAAGATCATATTCATATATTTCGTGAGTTTTCCGTGAGTGAGAGCATTCCAAGATGTCTGTCAAGCTGGTCAAGCTGATGCTCCATTTGTCCCTTATCACCTTGGCACATAAATTATGACGATGAGGTTACTTTGTAATCAGCAAATTAAGTTTATAGCCGCCAGCAATATTATATTTATATAAATATAAACATGGGAAACCCAAAATGAAAAGCAAACTTGTCGCCGACATTTCTTTTAGCATTGCTCGCTGTTGTTGTTGTTGTTGCAGTCTTTGGTTGTTGGTTGTTTATTTGCAACAAAATGAACACGAAATGTGGGCAAATTTAAGGCTTTCGCTTTTCTGAACTGACAGCTTGGCAAACAATACACAAATCAGTCATTAAACTGTGCAGCCATTTTTGGCGTTAGATAATCGAAATTTTAATGCCACGCTGGCGGTGTTTGCATTGAGGCCAAAATGGGCCACATTACTCAGAGGTATTTGCCCTCTCCCTCTCACTTTTTTTTAGTCCTTCTGTTCTTCGCGCTCGGGTTGTCGGCGCCGTCTAAATTTGCGGCCTGTCGCGGTTTAGCCGGCATTGTTTTTGGCACACACTGAAAGGTTGGGGGAGTGTGAGAATTGGGCTAAAAATCGGTGTAGACTGTAGGCCCGCCCGCAGCCGGTAACCGACAACCAACAACCGACACATGCGGTAATTTACCTAATTTACAGTCGTAACGCCCCCATATCCGCTTTGTTGTTGTAGGTTGGCGCGGATAGAACTGATTGGATTTCAGAATTTGCTACTACAACTCAGAGCCTCCACACAGCACGCGATTTAATCGAATGCTCCTTTTATATTGACGCATTTTAATATCAAACACCGTTGGCTGCTTCTCTTGCCCCTCGTTTTTGTCGATCTCCTTTAACGAATTCAAAGTTTGGCCAACAACTTGACGTTGGCCAAACAACAATTCCCTTTGAGTACGCAAATTTTCATTATGCATTTTATATGAGACACCAAAGCAGGGGTTCCCCTTCTCCACGCGTTAATGATGCCGCTCTAAGGTATCTTCTTTTTCTCTCTTTTGCTGCCAGCCAAAATTGCCTTTGGCTGTGGTAGATTATCAATTTGTGGACAAGGAAGGGAGAGACTGTTAGGGGATTTAGCTGTGGGCTGATAGCCCGCTGGCTTATTAACGTTTTCGCTTATTTAAAGGTCAACTCTATGCGCTGATAGCCAAGTTTGATAGTTTAATAGGCATATCCGTTGACCCTTATCAATAGCTGAGCTGACTTCGGCTTTAGAGTAGGCCAAAGCATATTGACAAGGGTGAAAGTCACATGTAAATCGCATTTTTAATCAAACTGCTGCTGACATTGCAAGCAGGTAAGACATTTCTGTATGTTCTATATGGGTTAAGTTATCGAATATATGTATATTCTAGCTATCGTATGAAAGAACGTTTCTCCAACTCCTAAAGAAGACTATTTAACATTTTTTAAAAATACATATAATACAAATATTTTGAAAAGAAAAATTCGCACATGATTTATAATGTTTGAATTTTTTAAATAAAGTTTGAACAAGGTTTACGCTTATATTGTGCAATATTATACTACCATAATTATTTGCTTTTGAGATCTTTAGCAATTCCAATTCTTTAAATAATTGCATATTATTTTTTTTATTTTTTATGCTTTAGAATTAAGGTTTAATAAAACTTTGATAATCAGATAAAAAGAAAACTTCTAAAATTTTAATGAGAGTAATTTTGAAAACATACTAAAATAATATAGTTGAATAATAATTATATACATTTTTTTAATAAAAGTTTTAATAAAATCTAAAAGAATTAAAATATATTGGTCTATATGAATTCTAAGAATCTTATCAATTTTGTTAAGCATGTATATTTCCTTCTGTGTATACTGCATAAATATCCTGTTCAATTAATAAACAAGAATCAGGAATGTCAACCCTAGCAAGATATTTAAACGGTTGTCAAAATGTCACAGCAACTGATTTTTATTTAGTCTTGGGTCAACTTGGAACCATGCTCGTGTGCTTACATATACAAACACACACACACACACACACACACATGCATACGCTTGGAAGTGTCTGTGGTGCCATATGCTATATGGGACACCACCTGCCAGACCCAAATCTGAGCTTGTGTGACGCGCCTTCTAGAGCCGTTTAATAAGACACGGATTATCGCCTGGCATTATTTCAATCACATACCAAGTGTCGAGTATTTAGCAGACAACAAACACGCGCTGAGCTGTGATACTGTGATACCCTGCCCCTCATGCATGCTTCCTCCCTTCTGTCTTAAAAAGCCAATAAAAATACTTTGTTTGACAAATAAAAGCCGCAGTGAGAGCTTTGGCGATAAAATGTTCTAGATAGAGCCCGAACAGTTCTGGCTGGCGAATGCCTGTTTAACTGACAGTCACATTAAGTCACATGTGTGTGTGTGTGTGTGTCTGTGTGTGTGTCTGTGTATGAGTATAGGTGTAGGTTCGAGTGTGTGCATGTGTGTGTGTCAAGCTGCTTCTTCACGTCGTTTGACTTTACGAGCCTGAGCCAGTGGAAATGTCCAGGCCATCTAGTCGCTCTGTCTGACTTTCCTTCTCTCCTTTTCTCTCTCTCTCACTCTCTTTCTGGTTGTATACCCTAATGTTTTTAGTAGACCATTGGTCATTTAAGGATTATGCTTACTGTAAGCTCACGACGATTTCAAATTTTGGAATTTCTTAATTGCCTAGCCTATAAAATTTAATATTTAAACGGATTCTATGTTCTAAAAATTAGCAAATGAAGTTTGTTGTTATTGGGATTGAAAAATTTACATTAAAAATTTATCTTACCTTTAATATTTTTTTCCGACAGCTCTTAGTATTGTATAATAAATAAATAAATCAAACAAAATAATATATAAAAAATAAAAAATAATTAAATAATTAAATAATTACATAAATAAATAATAAAATAATTTAAAAATATAAATAAATAAATAAAAGAACTAAATAAATAAATAAAAACAAATAACAAAAAAGAATAAAAATCAATTTATTAATAAAAATAAATAAACTAATTATAAATTAAAATATAAATAAATAAAAAAATTAATGAATAAATAAATAATTAAAGAAATAAATAATTGCCGATAGTAACCGATTGGACATAAGACATAAGACAAATTGGCTTAAAAAAATGTTCAAAAATCTCTTCGCTAGTATTTCTTATGTTTTTTTTGAAAATTGCTAAAATTACTATTTTAACCCCTTTTTCCTCATTTTCATACAAAAAGTAGCTTTTTGCAGTCACTCTTAGAATTGCTTGAAGAATTTTTCTGCATCAAAATATTTTTTTTTAAAAAAAGGACGAAAAAGTTGGAAAAATTACTTTGTTTTAAAATTCAAAATTTTCCATGGGTGCTTAATGGGTTAAAAAAATTTTTGTATCATTCGAACGGAATTTAAGTGAATAAAAGATTAATATTAGAAAGCCGCATCAAAACATCTTTATTATACCCAAATTTAACAAATTTATGCTGTTTGTTCACTGTATATCCTAAATGGAGACCGGTTGTGAATTGCTTCATATTGTCCAATTTAACATAGGGTACAATCAAGTCTTCCATGATGTGTTGTAATTTCTTTTTACTGTCTTTCTATTTGGTTTACTATATGTTGACTTCCACTCAACGATCATGGTTGTTGTAAAGCAGAACGACAACTACGAGTACAACAACGACGACGCGTCGTCAACTGTTTTCCAGCTGCTTTTCTTCGCTCGTTGTTTGACAATAATCAACGCTGACCTGACGCTGACGACGTCGCTTTTCATATGCTATGTATTTGCTAACATGAGCGGCCATCGCAGATACATATATACATATGTAGGTATATATTTTATCCGTGCACATATTTATTTGTCCTTTGTCCTCACTTTAAAGTCAGCTGATGATGCTGATGACGTAATCATCTCATCATCATTATCATCGTTAGCATCATCATCCCATCTCGTCTGCGTGACTTGGAAATCTGCTGTCAGCTTTTCATTTAGATGGGAAATATGGTTGGAGGCGTATTGTCAAAACTAATTAAAATTGTATGGCGATGTATTTTTTGGGGGCACTGTAAATATGCAAACAGAGCGACGGAAAGGAGAGGAAAAACAGTAGTCGACTTTTGGGCGCAGTGTGCAAACTGCAATTAAAGATGGCAACGAGCGTCACATCGAAAGTTTTGCTCTCAAGCACGTTTTGGGCTTCAAAAGCTTGTTACGCATTTCGTGTGCCCTCTGTTTGTTCATATGGTGCAATTATGTCAACACACACGCACACATGCACACATACACACTCAAACCGAGTTGGCAACATTATTAATCAACTGACCGTTGCATATGAAACCAGAGAACGCAGTGCTGTTTATATCGTCATCATTAAATGTCTCGTCGGCTCCCTTTGAACGTTATTTAATTGCACTCTATAACAGGCAGAATCACACACACACACACAATCATAAATACTACTTTAAGCATGGCAAATAGGTAAAAGGGCAGAGTCCGGGACAGATATCGTCAAAATGAAACTTATCCATATTGATGTCGGGATAAGTAGCACATAGAATATCGGCAATTGAATATCGGCATTAGAATATCGCCAATAGAATATCGCCAATAGAATATCGGCAATAGAATATCGGTAATATAATATCGTTATATTTCATTACAAATTAATGTATTCACCAGAAGTATAAACATTTAATATAATACAGCTGTTATTTCAATTAATTATCGTTACTCTATATCAAATCCACATAATCGATACCCTAGTTATCTTAGTTGTAGGGTGTTTTTTATTCGAGCACCAATCATTTTTAGCTCTACGAAATTGATCGATGAATTTCTATCAGAAATCGTCGGTTGAGTACCGTGAAAAATGCAATAAATGATTGCATACTTTTGTGTGCTTCAATATTTGCTGGACGTTGCAAATTTGTGTGTAATTTTGCATGTTGTTTATTTGTTGTATTCACTGTTTACTGTTGACTGTTCACAGATTACAGTTAACATTTACTGCGTTTATTATTGTAGATTTTGTAAATTCTGTTTATTTAAAATACTTATTTGTATGTCGTTCAACTAATGTATGGGACACAGAGCAATTGCGCTCTCAGGACTTAAAAAATGTATCATTATTATTACAATCAATGCTTTTCTTACAGAGATAAATATATATTTTTTAAATATTTTATTTAATTTCTATATTGTGTAAGTCTAGAAACGTTAAAAAAACCATTGACTATGTCAAAATATTTCAATTTGTATGTTATTATTTGTATGGGGAAGCTATCAATATTGTTTACTTTAAATAAGTTATATGCAATTGCTTGGTTTATAATTAAAAACGCTGAACGACATGCAAATTATATACATGACTACACCTCTATACATATAATTTAGATTTAAAATTTCCAATCTCAATAGTTATTTGCAAAAGCCATACATATTTTCTTTTTCTTTTAATATTTTAAAAAATAATAAAAAGCTTATTTAGTTAAATGCGTCATAAAATTTAAATGATAAAGACTAAATGAAATTGGTGATAATTAGTAAAGAATTCCCCAAAAACAACGCAATATTGGGACTTTTCCGATATTTTGGAATTACCATTCAGAGGTTATGTGCTCAAAAGTAAAAAAAATGTGCACCATAGAATAACATGCATTTAACAGGAATTGATTTCTCTTAATGATTTAAAACATTTTATTATATACATGACTACACCTCTATATACATATATAATTTAGATTTAAAATTTCCCATCTCATTGGCAAAAGCCAAAAATATTTTATTTTTTTTTATTATTTGAAAAAATAATTTTTTTAGTTAAATGAGTCATAAAATTTAGATGATAAATTTTTGATAATTATATACGTAGTATAGAATTCCCCAAAAACAACGCAGTATTGGAACTTTTCCGATTTTTTGGAATTAACAACCCGAAGGTTATGTAATTTTATAATAGCACTAGCTTAAATAGGGGTTATACTCTATCTTATAAAATAAAATCTCTTTTCGAGGTAAAAGTCTAGTGACGAAAACATTTTCATGCCCTATAAATTTCTGATATCGAATTTTATGACGAAAAACATTAAGTTTATGGATATAAGAAATTTTTGGGGCATGACAGGCAACGTTTTCGTCACTAGACTTTTACCTCGTAAAGAGGTTTTTTTTATAAGACTTATCACTACAGTCGAAGTTGTTCAAATTGTTGGAAAATACTGATTGATCGGGATCTTTATCCTTATTGGTAAAAATTAATTATTAGTTATTTTATTTAGTTAGGGAGATTTGGTACCATTACAAAATTTACCAATGACTTTTAATAATTTTTTCTAATGCTAACTCCATTTCCTACCTATAAACTTTGCTACAAACGCTACTTACTGATTAAGCTAATAATTACTTTAGAATTAATTATTTTCTATAGTTGCATCTTCCGTTTTTCTATTTAATGTTCGTAACTCTCAATCTTCTTTATTTTTTCGAACGTATTACCATAATACGTCAATGCCCAAGGAAATAAAAATACAATTGGTTTTATAATTGCTTTCTAATAAAAGGTGAGAATATTTCAGAAATGTGAAACAAATTTTGAATGTTACGCAGAATTTTCATTTATTTCTGTATCGCATTCAAAACAGGTTAAATAAATGCAGTGTTAACAAGCTCATCTCAGTAATTTGCCAGCTCAATAGCTGAGTCACTAGAATGATTTATTTAAGAACTAAAACAGCGGTTGACAGACTCCATTCTCTTCTATATAGTCCTTAGAGCATGTACAGATATCGGGTTCACTGCAAAAGGCATTTCGTGTACATTTTGGATAGCACATAGGTTGACATTTTTGAATCTTCTGATCCCATAAGTAGCCTTCGTCACATGTACACCTTTTAGGAGCTATGCAAGTGCCGTGTTCACATTCTTGTGAACATATTGGTTGACAAACTCCCTTCTCTTCTAAATATCCCAGTTTACATTGACAAATATCACGCCTAACGCAAACGGCATTTGTGGCACAACTTGGAATACATTTTGGACGACATTTATTGATTTCGTGATCCCAATCGGGTCCACAGAGAATTTGATCGACTTTGGTGAAGTTCTGTTTTCATGGGAAACAAAAATTTGCAATCACTTTAAATCAATTTTATTAATTGGGTGTATCTCACTTGTTGGTTCACCGTTGATCCGTCGCTCAATTGAAGGCATACGATCAATCCTAAACAAAGGCCAAGCAGACCCTGCATTGAATTATTTCGCTTCATTTATGAATACTCTTGCTTACCGAATCTGATGGAACTAATATTTATGTGGGTTTTCACTAGCTTTTATAAGTTCTTCATAACCTACAATTACTTTGTATGTACGGACTGCCGTCCACGGTGATTCAAAATAAGGGCTTTTTTATAAAAAAAATAAATTTAACTACTTGGAAAGATGGGTTTGTTTGAAAAAAATGGGAAGATTACTCGTCTCTTCGGCTGACACTCAGCTGACATTTTATGCGATTCTCTTATCAGCTGCCTCCAAAATTAAAGGTTAGAGTTTATCACTGCGGAC